>JAKOGI010004246.1:2500-7500 GCA_029747015.1 Carnegiea gigantea
CACGCACGCTGCCGGACGCCCACGGCAGGAGTCATCCCGGTCATGTCGGTGGTCAGCGTCCAGGGGCTGAATGGACCTTTGTCGCTGGGCTGCCGGGAGGTGCTTGATGCTGGCCGCAGGCTTGTTAAACGATGGCCGCAGCCCGTGCATCGCTGGCCGCATTGTCCTGAACGCTGGCCGCAGCTGTGAACGCTGGCCGTCTTGTCCTGAACGCTTGGCCGCCATGTCCTGAACGCTGGCCGCGCCTGTGAACGCTGGCCGCAGTTGTCCTGAACGCTGGCCGCAGCCTGGTGAAACGCTGGCCGCAGGCTGTGAACGCTGAGCCGCATGTCCTGAACGCTGGCCGCAGCCTGTGAACTCTTGGCCGCTTTGTCCTGAAACGCTGGCCGCAGGTCCTGAACGCTGGCCGCAGCCTGTGAACGCTGGCCGCAGGCTGTGAACGCTGGCCGCTTGTCCTGAAGGCTGGCCGCTTGTCCTGAACGCTGGCCGCAGGCTGTGAACGCTGGCCGCTTGTCCTGAACGCTGGCCGCTTGTCCTGAACGCTGGCCGCAGCCTGTGAACGCTGTCCGCTTGTCCTGAACGCTGGCCGCAGCCTGTGAACGCTGGCCGCAGCCTGTGAACGCTGGCCGCTTGTCCTGAACGCTGGCCGCAACCTGTGAACGCTGGCCGCTTGTCCTGAACGCTGGCCGCAGCCTGTGAACGCTGGCCGCTTGTCCTTAACGCTGGCCGCAGCCTGTGAACGCTGGCCGCTTGTCCTGAACGCTGGCCGCAGCCTGTGAACGCTGGCCGCAGGCTGTGAACGCTGGCCGCTTGTCCTGAACGCTGGCCGCGTGTCCTGAACGCTGGCCGCTTGTCCTGAACGCTGGCCGCAGCCTGTGAACGCTGCCCGCAGCCTGTGAACGCTGGCCGCTTGTCCTGAACGCTGGCCGCAGCCTGTGAACGCTGGCCGCTTGTCCTGAACGCTGGCCGCATCCTGTGAACGCTGGCCGCTTGTCCTGAACGCTGGCCGCAGCCTGTGAACGCTGGCCGCAGCCTGTGAACGCTGGCCGCTTGTCTTGAACGCTGGCCGCAGCCTGTGAACGCTGGCCGCTTGTCCTGAACGCTGGCCGCAGCCTGTGAGCGCTGGCCGCAGGCCGGTGAACGCGGGCCGCTTGTCCTGAACGCTGGCCGCAGCCTGTGAACGCTGGCCGCAGCCTGTGAACGCTGGGCGCTTGTCCTGAACGCTGGCCGCTTGTCCTGAACGCTGGCCGCAGCCTGTGAACGCTGGCCGCTTGTCCTGAACGCTGGCCGCAGCCTGTGAACGCTGCCCGCAGGCTGTGAACGCTGGCCGCTTGTCCTGAACGCTGGCCGCTTGTCCTGAACGCTGGCCGCAGCCTGTGGACGCTGGCCGCTTGTCCTGAACGCTGGCCGCAGCCTGTGAACGCTGGCGGCTTGTCCTGAACGCTGGCCGCAGCCTGTGAACGCTGGCCGCTTGTCCTGAACGCTGGCCGCAGCCTGTCAACGCTGGCCGCAGCCTGTGAACGCTGGCCGCTTGTCCTGAACGCTGGCCGCAGGCCTGTGAACGCTGGCCGCTGCTCCTGAACGCTGGCCGCTGCCTGTGAACGCTGGCCGCAGGCCTCTGAACGCTGGCCGCTTGTCCTGAACGCTGGCCGCAGGCTGTGAACGCTGGCCGCTTGTCCTGAACGCTGGCCGCAGCCTGTGAACGCTGGCCGCTGTCCTGGGAACGCTGGCCGCTGGCCTGTGAACGCTGGCCGCAGGCCGGGACCTGTCCCAGCTGAGTATGAAAAATCGGCACGGTTGATGTCCACTCCGGGCACGGCCACCAAACCTGCTGAAGCTCTCTAGGGGGATGGTCCGGGCCGAGTATGAAAAATAGGCACGGTTGATGTCCACTCCGGGCACGGCCACCAAACCTCCTGAAGCTCTCTAGGGGGATGGCCCCGGCGGAGTATGAAAAATCGGCACGGTTGATGTCCACTCCGGGCACGGCCACGAAAGCTCGTTGTGCTCTTTAGGGGGAAGGTGATTGAGCTAGTTCCCCGCCCCGTCCGCGACCCGAGCAGGATGAACGATGGTGAGTGACACCCCGCCCCCGGCCCCGTGACCCCCCCGCGCGCATTATAATCTTTGACAGGGCGCAGGGCGCAGGGACGCAGGGGCGCTGGGGCGGACTTGACGGACTTGAGCGGACCTTGGGCGGACTGGGCGAAGGAAGGGTCGAGAGCTAGGCCCCGTGGCGTGCCGCGTGCCCCCATATTGGTGCCCCAAGTCCCGAACGTCGATGCCAAGGCATGCCCCCCGAGTCCCGGGGAGCGGCCCCGTGCACGGCCGAGGCCTGCCCCCGCGTCCCGCACATCGGCCCCGGGGCATGCCCCCGTGCCTCGCCTCTAGAACGCCCCCGAAGCAAGGCCAAGGCATGCCCCCCGAGTCCCGCCCATCGCCCCGTGGCAAGGCCAAGGCATGCCCCCGAGTCCCGCACATCGCCCCGGGCCGTGCCCCCGCGTCCCGAGGAACGCCCCCAAACGGCCCCGGTGCATGCCCAAGGCGTGCCCCCGCGTCCCGAGGATCGGCCCCGGTCCATGCCCAAGGCGTGCCCCCCGGGTTCCGAGGAAGGCCCCCGGAACGGCCCCGGTGCATGGCCACGGCATGCCCCCGGGTCCCGCACCTCGCCCCGGGGCGTGCCCCCGAGTCCCGAGGAACGCCCCGGTGCATGCCCAAGGCATGGCCCCGAGTCCCGCACGTCGCGCCGGAACGGCCCCGGGGCGCGGCCAAGGCATGGCCCCGAGTCCCGGGGAACGCCCTCAGAACGGCCCCGGTGCCTGGCCCCGCGTCCCGCACATCGCCCCGAAACGGCCCCGGTGCATGCCCAAGGCATGCCCCTGAGTCCCGAGGAAGGGCCCCACAACGGCCCCGGTGCATGGCCGAGGCATGCCCCCGGGTCCCGAGGACCGGCCCCGGGGGGCCCCGGGGCATGCCCCCGGGTCCCGAGGGTCGGCCCCGGGTCATGCCCCCGAGAGCGTCCACGCACGCTGCCGGACGCCCACGGCAGCATCCATGCATGCCGGGCAGCGTCCGGGCATGCTGTCGCTGGGTGCCGGGGGCTGCCGGGGGGTGCTGGATGCTGGCCGCAGGCTGCGAACGCTGGCCGCAGCCCTGTGAACGCTGGCCGCTTGTCCTGGACGCTGGCCGCAGCCTGTGAACGCTGGCCGCTTGTCCTGGACGCTGGCCGCAGGCTGGGAACGCTGGCCGCATGCTGTGAACGCTGGCCGCAGCCCTGTGAACGCTGGCCGCAGCCCTGTGAACGCTGGCCGCTTGTCCTGGACGCTGGCCGCAGGCTGTGAACGCTGGCCGCAGCCCTTTGAACGCTGGCCGCTTGTCCTGGACGCTGGCCGCAGCCCTGTGAACGCTGGCCGCAGCTCCTGAACGCTGGCCGCAGCCTGTGAACGCTGGCCGCTTGTCCTGGACGCTGGGCGCAGCCCCTGGTCGCTGGGCGCAGCCCCTGGACGCTGGCCGCAGGGCCCTGAACGCTGGCCGCAGCCCCGCGAACGCCCGAAAGCCGTCCCGAGAAAAAATCCCCGTATTTTTGTCGTGCGTTGTTCCCCAAATTTTGTCCACCCCTTCCCCACGATTTTTAGAGGATTTACAAGCTTTGTCCCGCATTTTTCTGATTTTTCTCCGATTTTTAGGATTTTTTTTCGTTTTCGACTTTAAAAAATCATAAAAATAGCTCGGGTGTCCGAAAAATTCCGAAAAAATATTTTTTAGTAATTTCACATCATGATCTTTCCAATGGTACCATTGGTTGCTGCTGAAACATTCTAAATCTTCAAAAAACCCCAGTATGATTTTCGTCACAGTTGATGTCTACTGGGGGCAGAGCCAGTAGAGTTATAAGAGCTCTTTATAGGGGAGGTGCTTGGCAAGCAGCTGGGGCAGCAGCAGGGTCAGCGCCAGCCATCGCCCATGCATGGCATGGCATGGCATGATGTCAAAGGCCTTGTTGCCATGGCTTCCTTGCACCGAACCTTGGCGGGCGGATGAGGGACCACCCCGGGGGTCGGGTTTTGCCTCGGGAAGCTTGACTAGCATGAAAATTGTTGGATATCGATCGATGGAGTGCGGGAATCGTTGCTATGCTAGTTCCTACCTTCCGAGGCACCGGTGGTGCTCCTGACGCCCGTCTTCGGTGGCATTCCCTAGGCTTCTAGGATGCCATCACGGGTGGGGCCTTGCCCCCCCTCACCCGAGAACGGTGATCACCCCCACGTGGGCAGGGGTGATTGTCGGTGAATTCCCGCGGCCCACCGTCCCTTCTTTCTTGACCCGGCCCCCTTGCTTCCTGACATCATTTCTGTTGCTCGACATGCCCCGTCCTGGGGGCGGACGGCGGACGCACTGGCTTGTGGGATTTAAGCGGGGGCGTGTTGCCTTCCACGTGCGGGCTGCCCGTCGCAAGCGCGGTGACAGGAGAGGCGCCGCGGGATGGGCTGGACGCCCCGGTTGTGAGAAGCCTGTGATCGGTGAGTGAGGGCCTAGCCGCTTGAGCTTGTAAGCCCCTCGCGCCCGTGAGGCACTGCCACGAACGGGGTGGAAGGCTTGTCTTGAGCCGATCCGTGCGACGACGGCGGGGTTGATCGATCCGGTGGTGGAAGCCGACGATCGGTGAGTGAGGGCCTAGACGCTTGAGCTTGTAAGCCCCTCGCGCCCGTGAGGCCGAAGTACACGAACGGAGTGGGAGGCCCTTCCCGATGAGCACTTCCAAGGGCGCGACCTGAGGCCTGCGCGGGGCGGGGAGTGCCCTTCGCATCGGGATTTTGCCGGTGGGGATGCCGTTGCGCCCCTCGTCCCTTGTGTCTTGACATGGCCCCTTGCTCCTTGACATTGCCTTTCTGTTGCTTGACGACCCACCTCCCCCCGTCCCGGTGCGGACGGCGGACGCACTGGCTGTGGGATTTGCGCGGAGGCGTGTTGCCTTCCACGTGCGGGCTGACCGTCGCAAG
>JAKOGI010004246.1:17500-20000 GCA_029747015.1 Carnegiea gigantea
AGCTGAGTATAAAAAATCGGCACGGTTGATGTCCACTCCGGGCACGGCCACCAAACCTCCTGAAGCTCTCTAGGGGGATGGTCCGGGCGGAGTATGAAAAATAGGCACGGTTGATGTCCACTCCGGGCACGGCCACCCAACCTCCTGAAGCTCTCTAGGGGGATGGCCCGGGCGGAGTATGAAAAATCGGCACGGTTGATGTCCACTCCGGGCACGGCCACGAAAGCTCGTTGTGCTCTTTAGGAGGAAGGTGATTGAGCTAGCGCCCCGCCCCGTCCGCGACCCGAGCAGGATGAACGACGGTGAGTGACACCCCGCCCCCGGCCCCGTGCCCCCCCCGCGCGCATTATAATCTTTGACAGGGCGCGGGGCGCAGGGACGCAGGGGCGCGGGGGCGGACTTGACGGACTTGAGCGGACCTTGGGCGGACGGGGCGAAGGAAGGGTCGAGAGCTAGGCCCCGTGGCGTGCCGCGTGCCCCCATATTGGTGCCCCAAGTCCCGAACGTCGATGCCAAGGCATGCCCCCGAGTCCCGGGGAGCGTCCCCGTGCACGGCCGAGGCCTGCCCCCGCGTCCCGCACATCGGCCCCGGGGCATGCCCCCGTGCATCGCCTCTAGAACGCCCCCGAAGCAAGGCCAAGGCATGCCCCCCGAGTCCCGCCCATCGCCCCGTTGCAAGGCCAAGGCATGCCCCCGAGTCCCGCACATCGCCCCGGGCCGTGCCCCCGGGTCCCGAGGAACGCCCCCAAACGGCCCCGGTGCATGCCCAAGGCGTGCCCCCCGCGTCCCGAGGATCGGCCCCGGTCCATGCCCAAGGCGTGCCCCCCGGGTCCCGAGGAAGGCCCCCGGAACGGCCCCGGTGCATGGCCACGGCATGCCCCCGTGTCCCGCACCTCGCCCCGGGGCGTGCCCCCGAGTCCCGAGGAACGCCCCGGTGCATGCCCAAGGCATGGCCCCGAGTCCCGCACGTCGCCCCGGAACTGCCCCGGGGCGCGGCCAAGGCATGGCCCCGAGTCCCGGGGAACGCCCTCAGAACGGCCCCGGTGCATGGCCCCGCGTCCCGCACATCGCCCCGAAACGGCCCCGGTGCATGCCCAAGGCATGCCCCTGATTCCCGAGGAAGGCCCCCACAACGGCCCCGGTGCATGGCCGAGGCATGCCCCCGGGTCCCGAGGACCGGCCCCGGGGGGCCCCGGGGCATGCCCCGGGTCCCGAGGGTCGGCCCCGGGGCATGCCCCCGAGAGCGTCCACGCACGCTGCCGGACGCCCACGGCAGCATCCATGCATGCCGGGCAGCGTCCGGGCATGCTGTCGCTGGGTGCCGGGGCTGCCGGGGGGTGCTGGATGCTGGCCGCAGGCTGTGAACGCTGGCCGCAGCCCTGTGAACGCTGGCAGCTTGTCCTGGACGCTGGCCGCAGCCTGTGAACGCTGGCCGCTTGTCCTGGACGCTGGCCGCCGGCTGGGAACGCTGGCCGCAGCCCTGTGAACGCTGGCCGCTTGTCCTGGACGCTGGCCGCAGGCTGTACGCTGGCCGGCAGCCCGGTGTGAGCTGGCTCGCTTGGTACCTGGACGCTGGCCGCAGCCCTGTGAACGCTGGCCACTTGTCCTGGACGCTGGCCGCAGGCTGTGAACGCTGGCCGCAGCCCTGTGAACGCTGGCCGCTTGTCCTGGACGCTGGCCGCAGGCTGTGAACGCTGGCCGCAGGCTGTGAACGCTGGCCGCAGCCCTGTGAACGCTGGCCGCTTGTCCTGGACCGCTGGCCGCAGGCTGTGAACGCTGGCCGCAGCCCTGTGAACGCTGGCCGCTTGTCCTGGACGCTGGCCGCAGGCTGTGAACGCTGGCCGCAGCCCTGTGAACGCTGGCCGCTTGTCCTGGACGCTGGCCGCAGCCCTGTGAGCGCTGGCCGCAGCTCCTGAACGCTGGCCGCAGCCTGTGAACGCTGGCCGCTTGTCCTGGACGCTGGGCCCAGCCCCTGGACGCTGGCCGCAGGGCCCTGAACGCTGGCCGCAGCCCCGCGAACGCCCGAAAGCCGTCCCGAGAAAAAATCCCCGTATTTTTGTCGTGCGTTTTTCCCCAAATTTTGTCCACCCCTTCCCCACGATTTTTAGAGGATTACAAGCTTTGTCCCGCATTTTTCTGATTTTTCTCCGATTTTTAGGATTTTTTTTCGTTTTCGACTTTAAAAAATCATAAAAAATAGCTCGGGGTCCGAAAAATTCCGAAAAAATATTTTTTAGTAATTTCACATCATGATCTTTCCAATGGTACCATTGGTTGCTGCTGAAACATTCTAAATCTTCAAAAAACCCCCAGTATGATTTTTCGTCACAGTTGATGTCTACTGGGGGCAGAGCCAGTAGAGTTATAAGAGCTCTTTATAGGGGAGGTGCTTGGCAAGCAGCTGGGGCACAGCAGGGTCAGCGGCAGCCATCGCCCATGCATGGCATGGCATGGCATGATGTCAAAGGCCTTGTTGCCATGGCTTCCTTGCACCGAACCT
>JAKOGI010004247.1:2500-22500 GCA_029747015.1 Carnegiea gigantea
TTCTTGTTGTACTTCCATGTTTTGCCAAGGAAGTTTCTCAGGCATGCATTGCCTCTATTTTCAAAATTATTTCTTACACAGTTCTGATAGACTGGATCCCAAGTAAAGCACTTTTGCAATTATGAAGTCAACAAACACATCAAATAATACAATAATAATTTATTAGGTTTACACAAGGTGTTAATATGTAGTGACTTTAGTTACCTTGAACTCTCCAAACCACATATCCTGTACAGGTTTGGGCACTTTATCCCAAAAAGGCCAAGCTCCATCATAGTTGCTTTGAAATATAAGAGAAATCCTGCTAACAGCACCTTCATTTGGGAGAAACCTAATTGAACAAAACACATCAAATTGATCCGTTCTTAAGCAAAATACTTGAATTTCAAAACATATAACAATTAAAGACTTACTTGTTACTATTTGGCACAATATACATCTTTGTTCAAGTGCTCTTATGACTAGATTGTGCTTCACTATCTCCAGTTGCAAGGGTTTCTTAGGACTGGTTTGAGTTAGGGCCAATGGGTTGGGGAGCAGGGTGCACAGGGTTGCGAAAAGGGGTGTTCGGTGGAATGCTATAGGCAAATTGATTGTACATGGTTGGCTGGTTGAGAATATATAGGGTCTGATAATGGAAAGCCCCAAATTAAGATGGGATTGGTCCTGAAAGAGCTAGTATGTAAGCAGCCATTGTTGCTTCCGGCTGAAATGTGGTCTGAGGTACCTGGGGGAAGGGTCGATGAATGTCCGTTACAGCAGGATCTGCAGTGGAGCTCCTACAACCCTATCCTCTTCATCGAGTAGAGGACTTACCTTGACAAGAAGTGGAATCCATACCTGAAATAGTTAACAACAAATACAAGTACAAATATATAACAATGTTACATATCAACCGTTTACTCAGACAACATAATAGCTACGTAATAGATATTTTCAAAATTTATTCACATAATAAAAGTAAGTCACAACCAATAGTTTTCCAAGTAAGTATTGAAATACATAACAATCCATAAGCACTCAATCATCTACGTCATCATCATTGTCAACGTCATTACCTACATCATCATCATCATAGATTTTCCTCTACTTCATCTGTTTCATTCCAGTCATCCCACTTAGCCTCTTCATCACCCTCATCCTCATCTTCCTCATCTATGTCTTGATTAACCTGAATAAATGAAAAATACATTTCATCATTATCCTTTTCCAATAGTGCACTTTCATCCACTAATGATGTAGGGATAACATCATTCACAGGTTCGACGAGTGTCGTCATGCCTGTTTGCTGGTAAGCAGTAGATAGAATGTATTGCCTATCCACTATCACCCTTGGTTTGGTTGGTGTGACAACAAGCCAATTGGCTATATCCCTTAAGCGATCTATATGTGGCATGAAGTATACTTGTGACGTAATGTTTGGAAAGATGAATGAGTCGTACTTTCTGTACCTCCTTGTGCGATGTACCTCAATAAGTTTGCTTAGTTTATGAGATCGTATCCCACGATTCAATGTGGGATCAAACCACTTACAACTGAATGGCACACATATTTTAAGTGGTTCACCTACATACTTAATTTGGACAATATCCTTAAGTACTTTATAATAATAATTTTCAATATCGCCTTCTCCCATACCGCATACACCAACACCATAATTATATATTTTCTTCCCGACACTGCAAGCTTCTATACGGGATTTAAATCCATTAACTCTATATACCGTCCACGTTGACACCAACCGATTTGGCTTTACAGCTAATTGTGTCAAGTACCCATGTTTGTGGTTGTCGAATTGTTAAATGTAATGCACCTAAGCTGACATAAGATGTAGTTTAAGTTGATGCAATGCACCAAATTGTTCTATAAAAGTTATCAAGGAACAAGTTATATTACTTACATTTTGACTAAACCAATCTGCAAAATGAGTTTTGATGATGGTGTCAACATCAGGATCGACATTGGGACGTGCAGTTCGTACTTGTTATGTGAAAATTCTGTCACATTCTATAATGGTGGTAAATAAACTAGTGCTCTGAATGATAAACTCAATAGAAACTTAAAATGCTTAAGGTAGCACTCACCCAATATAAGGTTTAAGTTCATCACAATTTAACAACACGTGAAGATGAATAACAATATATTCAGTATCTGTGAGATACCTTGATCTTTTCCTACCAATAGCTATCTCTTGCAATTCAAACACCGATAGAGTTGGGAAATGATTATTACATTCATCGCTATCGTCATTTCTCCGGCATCTAGTATGCATGGAGGGTACATTAGAATCGAAGTAATAGGAGGCAAAGAATGTCCTTTCAGCTTCTAGGTAAACTTCTGCGATTGTACATTTAGGACATGCTTGTTGTTTTATCTTTTTCATCAATCGACGAAAGTACCTAACAAATTTATAATTCCCAACACTTGTAAGTGATTGCTCAGATAAGAATTGAGATAAGTTTTCATCAAATACAGTCTATTTTACCTCTCAAATGGATATATCCATTAGTATTGTACAAGACTAGCAAGTTGTGCCTCATCTGCTGACAAGTGCTTAATGTATACATTATTTTAGGGTCGTTTTGCTATATTTTTAAAAGAATATTATGCCTTAAGTTAATATTTATACTCCTATTCTCGATTTATGCTTGGGTACAGTTGTTTTATATGCTTTGTAGGATTTTAAACCTTTTTACCCAGCATTTGATCATAAATAGATGTATTTTGACCTCCCCCATGGACACCCATGTGTTGTTATGCCCGTGGAGCTAGAAAAGAGCAGAAAGTCAGTTCTAGCCCAGAGCGCGATCGGACCGTGGTGGCTGCCACGGACCAGGGTGAGCCTATAACTACTGCCTCTTTGTCTTCCTTCAGCTAAGTGGCTGAGATCAAGCGTGCACCTCTATAAAAGGCCCCGTTTTGCAGTAGTGGAAAGCAATCCTTGCACAAGCAAAAGTATAGAGTTAGCATAGATTAGAGTTTTAGCCTAGTTTCTTTCTTTCTCAAATTTTATTGTTTCTAGTTTGATTTTTAGTTTTGGTGAGAAATCTTGAGTGTATGTGTTTGGTTTTGGAGGTAGTTTGAAGCCTTTGGTTGAAAGCCATCTCAGTCAAGCCCTTCTCTCAGATTTTATCGAATTGTTGGTTAGTTTTGTTTATTTCTTAATCATGTTTGAATAGTTTTCTTTTATATAGGGATTTAGTAGTTTGTGAAAGTGTAGTTGGATCACATTTTAATTTATAGAATTGTAATTATTTTTATAATTGGTTTGATTTTGTTTATCAAGTAATTGCACTGTCGTGAGTGGATTTTTGGCCAAAATTTGCTTGTTCACTTGAAACAATCAAGTGAAAAACTGAAAGGTGGTATTTGGTTGTTGGACTGCTTAATTAAACCTAAGGCGGAGTCATCTCAAAAGACAGATTTGCATGTTAGGAGGACTAGAGAGTAATAAAAGATATTTAACTTGAATTAAGGCAAATTAGTTTGAAACAATGACTTTTGCTCAGTTTAGATAAATTTGATTGATTTTGAAAGAATAGATCAAATTTCTTGATAGATTACAATTCCTCGAGATTAATCGATTAGAGAAAAGCACATGATTGTTGTTTTGATCCAATACTCTTTCATAACTACAAGAATTCCTAGACATATTTTCTCTTTGATTGATTTAGAATAGTGAATTAGAAATAGTTAAATCAAAACCGTTTGAATTAGAATTTTGCTTAGCACAATTTGACAGGCAGGACTCAGTAAGCTACATTAATTCCTGAGGAATGATACCTTTATCTATACTACGACTACCCGTATGCTTGCGGTAGTCTCAATCAAGTTTTTGGTGCTATTGTCGGGGAACTAAACTGTTAACTATTGAGTTGTCTTAAGTATTTTATTGTTTCTTTTTTTTTTGTTATTTTCTTTTCGTGTTTAACTATGCTGGTAGTGCTAGTGAAAAGTGCTTGTAGGAATTTTTCCTAGTTTGTGTGAAGTCCAATCTTGTACAAACCCGATCCTGAGATTGAGAGGACTTTCCGCTTAAGGAGAAAAAAGCAAAGGATTAAAGAGCAAAGGCGTCAGGCAAGAAGGAATTCAAACATGGCAGGAGGAGGAGGTGCCCAAAGAAGGACTCTTCGAGATTTCGTTACCCCTAGAGTCTAAGGGATCACCTCAAGTATCGCTCGCCCTACGGTAGATGCCAACAATTTTGAGCTCAAACTAGTACTCATTTCCATGGTGCAGTAATCCCAATTTAGAGGAACGCCTTTGGAAGAACAGAATCTACACCTCTCCGTCTTTTTAGAGGTGTGTGACACATTGAAGTTCAATGGAGTCTCTAATGATGCGATTCGCCGGTGCTTATTTCTTTTCTCATTGAGGGATAAGGCAAGGGCTTGGTTACACTCTTTTCCATCTAGATGCATTACCACCTGGGATGAGTTGACAAGAGCATTCCTCACTAAGTTTTCCCTCCAAGCAAAACAGCAAGCCTAAGGCATCAGATCACCAATTTCATGCAAAAAGAGGATGAAATGCTCTATGAAGCCTGGGAGTGTTTTAAAGATCTGCTGCGTTTGTACCCCTATCTTGGTTTTCAGTGTTGGATGATTATCCAAACCTTTTATAATGGTGTGACCTAATCTGTAAGATCCACTATTTGATGCGGCAGCAAGAGGAACTCTGATGAGCAAAATTGAGGGTGATGCCTATAATCTAATGGAGGGGATGGCACTAAACAGCTTTCAATGGTCCACTGAACGAGGTCAACCGAAATGGGTTGGAAGTAAGCTTGAAGTTGATGTGCTTACTTTACTTCCTACTAAAGTAGATGCTATGACTCAAAGACCAAACCGAATGAATGTTAATGCTGTGAATTCTAGCGCCCTTTCCCCTTGTGAAATTTGTGGTTCTGTTAAGCATGTAACTTTAAACTGTCAAGTTAGGAGTCCTTTTTCCCAAGGCTCTAATGAAGTTAATTAGTGCAGAATTTCAGCCCAAGACCAACCAATGACCTTTACTCTAATACCTATAATTTGGGTTGGAAGAATTATCTAAATTTTTCTTATATGTCTAATCTAAACCCATCAACTGTGAATGCTAGACTACCCCCTGGTTTTCAAAGGCCCCATTCCCTTCTCAGATGCCCCACGAGTCCAATTTAGAGGTAATGATGGAAAGCATGCTTATAGCACAACAAAAACAGGATGAGTATATTAAGCAATTAGCCTTAAAGATTGATATGCTTGCAACTCACAATAGGATGTTAGAAGCTCAAATTGCCTAAAAAACTACTTTCTAATCTACGCCCCCAGATAGACTTCCTAGCAAGCCCGAACCCAATCCTTATGAGCACTGTAACTGTGTTACCATGAACAAAGAAGAAGAGGATTTAACTAACCCTGAGGATACACCAATGGAAGAGGGTAGGAAAATAATCATAGCTGGAAATAAGGAGAGAAATAATGACGGCAAGACTACCACATGCAAAGAAAATGACTCTGTTGAGATCCCCACCATTTTTCCACCTAAGCTCCCTGACCCAGGTAGTTTTTCTATCCCTTGCATTATGGGAAAGGTGCAAATTGAGAGAGGTCTATGCGATCTAGTTGCCACTATCAGCATAATGCCCTATTCTTTATTTCATATGCTACACCTAGGACTATTACTAGCTGCACCTTTTTCACTATAGTTGGCTGATGGTTATGTGACGTAACCTATAGGCAAATTGGATAATATGCCAATCAATATAGGAGACATTTGGATGTTGGAGGACTTCATTATAGTTAAGATGCCTGAAACCAACGATGATCAAATTATCCTTTGTCAGCCCATTTTGGCGACAGCTGATTGCCACATTAATGTAAGGGAGTGCCGTGTATCTTTTGAGGTAAAAGGACGCCTTGTTATGTTTAGTCATAGAAAGGAGGATGTGGTTTCTCCTCATTCTTTTATATTGGATGCATTACCCCTTTCCCCTGAGATTGATATGGAGGATATCCTGAATTGTGAAGATCCTCCTGATTCTAATTAGATTTCCTATGAGGACCCTGACCGAGGGTATGTTAAGGTGGAGTTTTCTGCTCCTATGCCACCTAACAAGCTTGAAGTTGAGGCCCCTGCTCCTAATGAATCTTCCATGAGTGATTATTACAGCTTTACACAAACTGTTCTCTCTATGCCATTATAGATGGTTTTGTTGCAGATTTTGAGGTAGGGTTAAATAATTGATGGTAGCCCGTCTGATGGGCCATAAGAGCAATTTGTTTTGTACGTAGATAATGCATTATGACACCAAGTTATGAAGATGAAAGACCTGCAGCCAGAATTTTTAAGATGGCACCTTCGCTTGAAGAAATTTGATTTTATGGTCTGGGACAAAGCCAATGTCCATACA
This sequence comes from Carnegiea gigantea, assembly GCA_029747015.1. Lineage (NCBI taxonomy): Eukaryota > Viridiplantae > Streptophyta > Magnoliopsida > Caryophyllales > Cactaceae > Carnegiea > Carnegiea gigantea. The sequence continues at coordinate 8,892 of JAKOGI010004247.1, forward strand.
TTATCTGATTCGGACCAGGTATAGAAGAAAGATCAAGCTCTTGACCTTAAAAGAGCGTTTCTTAGGAGATAACCCAAGTTCTTTTCCTTTTTCTTTTCTTAACTTTTATTTTTCCTATTTTTATAATTTGTCGAAAAAAAGAGAGAGAGAAAACAAAAAAAGGAAAAATATGAATAAAATGTTAGCCACCATGGCGAGATCCCCAAAACCACGGCCGTAGGGTGCCATTCAGAAATTAAAAAAAATGAAAATATAGCGGACCAACAGACAACATGGTCAGACTGTGGTGAGTCGTACGGTCCATGGTGAACCGCTGTGGCCCGCGGTCTAGGTTTTCGACTACGGATCCCTTTCTTCTCCCTCACTTCTTCTTCTTTAACCTCGACTCTCTCTCTCTCTCTACACCTTCATTTTCTCTCTCTAAACTCTACATACCTCACACCTCTAATCTTCTCTCATTTCTTCTCCATTTTCAATTATTTTCACACCAAATCATTTCCTTTCACTCAATCTTCCCTTTTTCTCCACAGATTTCATCTCTTTTCTTCCTCTTCTTCTTCTTCTTCTTCTTCTTCTTCTTCTTCTTCTTCTTCTTCTTCAAATTCATCTCACCATCAGTTATCCGCCACACCCATCCTTTTCTCTCTCTTATTCTTCATATTTTTACTTAATTTCTTCAATTTTCTAGGTTTTAGTTCTTATTTTGGTTTTAGTTTTGTTTTTTGTTAGAGTTTGCAATCATGGCACCAACCAAGAGGCAAAGGAGCACCAAGGAGGTTGGGTTTTCAAGTCAAGCACCACCCTAACTCAACAGACATCTCGAACATTCACCATCGAGCGTGCTAGAGTTTACGTTCCTCACCCCCTTGGTTTAATGCATCCTGATCATGTTGCTAGGGATAATTGTTTGAATGAATGTATGGTTGTAACAAATCGATATTATGATGAGGAATTGTAAGACCGGTTGGCAATGTTGGATGACATTAGATGGTTGTTTGCGCGAGATGGTATGGGACGCTTGTTGGAGATTAAAGAGCATACGTACCTGGACCCGACCCTAGAATTTCTTAGTACCCTCCATGTCGAGGTCACTAGAGGACCTCAATGTCAAGCCAGATATATATCATTTTATTTACAGGACACTTGTATGAACTGAACTTAGGTACCTTCAACAGTATTTTTGGTTTTCCATCTAGCATGGATTTATCGAATCACCAAGTCCCCCGCAAATTCAACCCGAACGTGTTTTGGGGTGAACTTTCAGGGGATGTTAGGTACAGTACTAGTTTGTTAAAATGTACACATATTAGGAACCCCTGCATTAGAGTAGCTCAGCGTATCTTGACTTATCTCTGTTTGCTCGAGATGATAGTCTGAATATCCCGAGATTTTCTGAGTTGTACTTTTTATCCGGTATGCTGCATGGAGTCTAGCTTGACCCAAGTTTATTTTTAGCTAGACAATTACATAGTGATGCTATTAGCACTGAAGGTAGGATAGTCATTGGTGGAATTATAACTACTACTGCTAGATTCTTGGGTATCGAGCCCAATCCTAAGGATAGAGTTTTCGGGTCTGAGTGACTTGATCAAGTTGCTTTTTGAGATTATGAACTTTTGTAAGGTTGAGGATGGTTGTTTATGTTGAATTTACCCTGGGGACCGGTTTTTGCCGCTTCCTAATATCGATCGCACCACTCTACTTCACCGAGCTAACTTTATTGGGTACCTGGTGATGACGAGATTATCCGACCCACACCCCATAATCCAACCCCTCAATCTAGTCAAGCCAGACCTAGTTCTTCTCCTCAACCACCCCCTCATGACTATTCTAACCTCTAAGATATCCTTAGATCCATTCAAGAGGATCAAGTTTTCCTCCGAGCATTTGTTACTTCTAAGAGGGCCGCTCTTCGGGACTTCGTCCAAGAGCGCCATGATGAGGTTCGTGGGTTGCTTGCTTCCTAGACACAATATTTTTAAGGCTCTATGGCATGTCTAGAGACCCGACAAGATTGGCATATCTCTTATGGCCAACCACCCCATCCTCCACCACCACCTCCTTTCTGATTGCTCTGTGCTACTCCCCTTCTATTTTTTGTTATGTGCCCATGTTGAGGGCAACATGTGATTCAAGCATGGGGGAGTTAGTTAGTCGTTATATCTTGCGTTTGATACCTGTTTTCAGTTTGGTGTGATTGTGCTTTGTATATGTAGTTAGTGGTAATTTCTGTAGTTTTTGATTTTTGATTTTAGTTTTGTTTAGTAGTGCATTTAGTTTTCTTTTTATTCTAGGTTGCATTTTAGTTTTTGTTAATTTTTATTTTTTTTCTTTTTTTGTCTCTTTGCATTTTTAGTTTGCATTATTATTCGGAGCATGCATAACCCAAAAAAAAAACAAAAAAAAAAAAGAAAAAAATCCTCCGACGATGATCTTTATAGATTCGGTAGACTTCTATGGTTTAATTTGATCCTTTAATTCACCCGAATTGTGCATAAAATGTTTATGAATGAGTTTTCAAAATGAATTCCTTGTTTTGGCCACATGTTGGATGAGAGTTTATTTACCCCCATGAGTCTTTACATGATTTTGGCATGTGTTTACTAGTGAGCTAATTTCGACCTCGGTAGATGTCTCGTGAGATTTTGTGCTTTTAGGGGCTATTCATCATTTTAGTCTCATAATTTCTTTCATGTGTGACTCTTCCTTGACGTCATTTCTCTGAAACTTGCTTTGATTCTCATTTAGGATCACATTTTGCATATTCATTTAGGCAATATGATTAAGGCAATTTATTTTTCATTTGTTGAAAACCATGCCTAAATAGCCACCTTTGTTGTGTATTGTATCCCTTGCTAGCCCCTTTGACCCTATATCCGTTTTTCTTGATTTAAACCTCTTGTTATAGCACATGGCCAAATACTTGTCTTACCCTTAAAATAGCTGCAAATAAGTTTTTGAAATGAATTCCATGTTCTGACCACATGTTGGATGTGAGTTGATTTACCCCATGAGTCTTTATATGATTTTGTCATGTGTTTACTAGTGAGCTAGTTTTGACCTTAGTAGATATCCCGTGAAATTTTGAGCTTTTGGAGGCTATTCATAATTTTAGTCTCATATTTTCTTTCATGTGTAACTCTTTCTTGACGTCATTTCTCTAGAACTTGCTTTGATTCTCATTCAAGATCACATTCCGCATATGCATTTAGGCAATATGATTGAGGTAATTTATTTTTGATTTGTTGAAACCCATGGCCAAATAGCTACCTTTGTTGTATATTGTATCCCTTGCTAGCCTCTTTGGGCCTATATCTTTTTTTCTTGATTTAAACCTCCTATTATAGCCCATGGCCAAATACTTGCCATACCCTTAAAATAGTTACGAATACGTTTTTGAAATGAATTCCATGTTTTGATCACATGTGGGATGCGAGTTGATTTATCCCATGAGTCTTTACATGATTTTGGTATGTGTTTACTAGTGAGCTAGTTTTAACCTTGGTAGATGTCCCGTGAGGTTTTGAGCTTTTAGAGGCTATTCATCATTGTAGTCTCATATTTTCTTTCATGTGTGACTCCTTCTCGATGTCATTTCTCCAGAACTTGCTTTGATTCTCATTCAAGATCACATTTTGCATATGCATTTAGGCAATATGATTGAGGTAATTTATTTTTTATTTGTTGAAACCCACGACCAAATAGCCACATTTGTTGTGTATTGTATCCCTTACTAGCCCCTTTGAGCGTATATCCGTTTTTCTTAATTTAAACCTCCTGTTATAGCCCATGGCCAAATACTTATCTTACCCTTAAGCCAAGACTAGATGAGGGTTTCATTCTTTTGCATCATAGGGCACTAGTAAGGTGGATTGTTATCTTTTAGTGGATTTTGGCTGTTTGGTAGAGGGATGTGAGATTTTGATAAATCCCTTATTTTATTGTACAAAGTTTGGAGAAGAGTTAAAATTTAAAGTTCGTTATGGATTTCCCCTTGGTTATTCTTATTGTTAAAAAAACAAAAAAACAATGGAAAAAAAAGAAAGAAAGGATCATTGAAAAAAAAACAAATATCAAAAAAAAAATCTGAAAGAAAGTGTTAGCCTTGGTGGGATTGTAAGATATCTGTGATTTTTGACTCTTTCTGTTTTCAATTTGGGATTTAATTAGTTGATAAGTTTATATGGTTTAATAAGGATGTAGTATGATGCATTGGAATTGTTTAGCTCTTAGTCTTTGACTTCTAGCTAGGGCTGTTTATTATTTGGTCTAGGACCGGACTGGACCAAAGACTGGCCTGGATCGGACTGGACCCGGTGAAGTCGATCTGGTCTTCGGTCCTTGGGCCAACCTTGTTCGGTCTTCGATTCGGTCCCAGTCTAGACCGGCTAGTCTAGAGGATCGGACCATGGACCGAAAACCAAAGTAATAATAATGTTTAATGGGCTTATAGTTGTGAGTATATTGGGTTATTTTTTTGGGCTTCAATTCTTCAAAGCTTCAGCCCTCAGGTTCACGATGCAACCCTAAGCCAGACGCCTGACACCAGTTGCCCAGAATCAGAAACCGCACCACCAGTTTTGCCACCTTCTCTCCCTTCGACCCTCTGTCTCTCTCTGTCTCTCTGACTCTGAAGTTTCGCCGGTAGTCCCATACTCCCACCGATAGCCCCTTCAGCAAAGGTCATGGGGCCCATGACTGCTACTCGACTGCTCTAGTCCCAGATTCGCAAGTTTAGCCATTTGGGGCTACTCCGCTACTCTGCCTACTCACAACTCAAACTCAGCATCTCTATCAATTTAAGGTAGCCTTTCCCTAGTCACTACTCACTACTACTTTGCTGCTTGCTAGTTTGCTGGGTAATGAACTATACAACTGATGATGATAATGATATGATAAATTAATGATGATAATGATGACACGATGAGTCGATGATGATATCAGATATAATTTTGGAGTGAGATTTGCTACTTGCTAATTTGCTAGTTTGCTGCTAATTGCATTGTTGTAGATGCTTTAGATTTGATAATTTGCTACTTACCTACATTATTGCTTCTCGAAAAGGGGATAGATGTGCTAAGACTAAGAAAGTGAAGAATAGCTCACTTATCAGCTTACTCCATTGTAGTACCTTGTATGTTATGATGATCAACATTGGTGGAATCATCAAAATTGCCCAGTTGATAATATGAAATTAAGAAAACTCTTCCTATTATCATCACCATTAGTATTTGGAAGTAAGAGTAGAAGAGACTTTAATCCTAAAGCTTAGATTGCTTAATGGCATTCTTGAAGAGAATGATGACCCTTCATGTAAAGGATGCTTTCATGTTTGGGGTAGAACCTTCACCTAAATTTTTTTTTTTAATTTATAGGAAGTAAATTATTTTTGTTTTTTAGATTAATTAGAATGCTTGACTTGTATAATAAAGCCGGACACATTTGAACATCATTGTTGTTCCATTCCTATTAATTTAGTACTTAGTGCGAGGAGGTACAAATGTGCCTTTATGTCTTCAAATTCATACAAATAGTCTCATAAATTATTTTCGTTGTAATATTAGTCTTTTTAAGAGATTATATTTAGCAAAATTCATCAGCTGTCATCTACATATTGTTTCTCGAATGTTGTTATCTACTTATCTACGTTTGTTGTTATCTACTTATCTATCTATGTTTGTTAGTTAACTTAGCTGTTTGTTGTTATCTACTTATCTATTTATTTTTTTTAATTTTTTTGGAGGTTATGGATTTTATTTATTTTTGATCGAATAGTTCTAACTTCAAATGAATGAAACCCTTTTTATTTGCAGGGGTGATATTCAACTCAATGCTCGATTAGATTCGCAATCACGGGGTCTTTTACAGCTTGTTCTCAGAATGTAAGTTTTGTAATTTGATTATTTGAGGTAAGAAGATGTATATATATTAATATGGTGTTTACTTACTTATTTCTTTTTATAAATTGTCAATACTAGATGTCGAGCTCCAAATCCAAAAAGAGAAGTAGTTCGGAAGTGGAAGAATCGGTTGATATGGTCCATATGGATACCGATGCTCTGAGTGAGCACCCAGCGAATGATTCGATTGAAATTGAGGAGAAAGAAGAAGAGCCAACACAAGGGGCATCAAAAGGGAAGAGTAAGCGGAAACAAGTTGCTGGAAACTATACTCAAAGGGCAGAATGTTGGCAACATTTCATAGAGTTGAAGAAGAATAGCACAAGAGTGGCCGATAAGTGTAAATATTGTAATAAGATTTATAAGGCCTATTCTGGTAAGAATGGAATGAAAATTTTGAAAAATCATTTTCCTAAGTGCCCTGATAACCTAGATAATCAAAACAAGCAAACACAAACTCAATTGGTCTTTGAAAAGGATCAAAACAATGAGTGAGAAGCTAGATTGAAATCATGAGTTTTGACTCCTCATGAGGGAAGGGAGTCTATAGCAAAAATGATCATCATTGATGAGTTGCCTTTTACATTTGTTGAAAATGTGGGATTTAGGCAAATGATGTCTGTCTATTGTCCTATGCTTAATATGGCTTCATGCATTGCCATTGCAAGAGACATTTATCACCTGTATGATGAGAGGGTTAAATTAAAGGAGTATCTTGTCCATACATGTCAAAGGGTGTGTGTGACAATAGATACATGGACTTCCCTTTAGAGGATCAATTACATGTGTATAACTGATCACTTTATTGATAATGATTGGAAACTGCATAAGAAAATCTTGAATTTCTGTGCAACTTCTAGTCATAAAGATGATGATGTTGCTCTTGTCCTTGGAAAATGTTTAGAGGATTGGGGTTTGGCATCTAAACTCTATACTATTACTGTGGATAATGCTGGAAGCAATAGCATTGCTTGTAGTGCCCTTATTAGTGATTTCAAGCATCATGGTCATTTTCTCTTCTCTGGTAGAGAGTTCTTACATGTTAGATGCATTATTCATATACTTAATTTGGTTGTATAGGACGGTTTTAAGGTTGTTGGAAAGTGTGTTAAACATGTTCGAGCTGCTGTGAGGTTTATTAGGCAATCTCCTAGTAGATTGCAAAGATTTCAAGACTGTGCAGTTGCTGAAAAAATTGAGAGCAAAGCATCTTTGTCTCTTGATGTTCCCACTAGATGGAACTCTAAATATAGGATGCTTAGTACTACTTTAGTGTGTGAGCATGCATTTACAAGGTACAGTAAAAGGGACCCTTACTATAATGTAGGTTTGATAAGAGATCATGATGTGGATAGACCTCCTAATTGTAATGATCGGAAATAAGTTAAACACTTGTTAGTGTTTTTGGAGGTTTTCTAAAATGTTACATTGCATTTGTCCGGTTCTTTATATGTGACTTCTAATATACTTTTCTTTGAGATTAGGGCTATTCATACTATGTTAAAACTTTTGGAGTAAATTGTTGAGACCATTGATACTAATGGTGAGGAAAGTGAGGAAATTGAGAAATGTAGATCTAGAGTACAAACTTTACACAAAGGGCCAAGAGGATGAGGATGACATATGATAAGTACTATGGCACATCTGAGAAATTGAACCCCTTAGAGTATATTGCTACCGTCTTTGATCCTAGGTGTAAATTGGTGGGTGTTGAGCTTTCTCTATATGATTCGTTTGGTGAAGTTCATAGTAGTACCATTGTTTTGAAAGTGAACGAGAAAGTGAAAGCTTTGTTTGATGAGTATTGGCAATTGTATAAGCCAGTGACTTCTCAAAGTGGGCAAAATAGTAGGGCATAATCTGAAGTTGAGAATAGTAATGCATCTAGTGGGGCTACCTCTTATGCACAAGAGTTGAGAAAGAAGTTAAAGGGTCCAGATAGAGGAAAAAGAATCATCAAAATAGAATTACAAAAGTACTTGAATGAGGGACTTGAAGAGGATGAAGTAGGAGATGATGTGTTGGGATGGTGGAAGATCTATGGTCCTCGATATCCCGTGGTTGCTCGTATGGCTCATAATGTGTTGGCTATGGCTGCTTCTACGGTTGCTTTAGAGTCAGTATTTAGCACAGGAGGATGCAGCCTTGATTCATTTAGGACTTCTTCGACCCCAAAGGTAGTTCAACTCATTAATATATTTCTTTCTATGTTCACAAATTTATAGTTTACTTAGTTTTTATTAACTTATGAATTTTGTTGGATTGTGAATGTCAAAAGATGGTGTAAGCTCTTATATGTTCACAAGATTGACTCCGACCAAACTCTAGAATAGATATAGATGACTACTTTAATGAGTTACGGGATCTTGAAAAGGGTAATGGTCTTATTAGTCTATTGTTCATTTCCTTTTTTAATTTAGTATACTTTATTATATGATCAAATGTTCTAACTTTGATGTTTTTGTTCTTGCTTATTTTAGACCTAAGTAAGTTGAGTCTTAAAGGTAACGTGATTGATGTGGGTGATACTTTAAACAATTAATATTGAGGTAAATTTGATATTATTATTCTTATTATTATTGTATGGTCTGTTGTTATCATTGTTATTGTTGTTATTATTATTCTTGATAGTTTATTTTATGTTGACTAACTCAATGTTTAATTTACTACCATGTACTTCTTGAACATTTGAACACTTAAAAGTTGAATCAAAGGAGTAAAGAGAGCTTCTTACAAAGAAGTCCTTCAAGTAATCAAGTCTAAGGCACTATTCTTCAAGGCATTATCTCCATTTATCGATCTAACAATTGTGTATTTGGTACTTTGGGATTGAAGACTTCGATTATGTGATTAATTTGCAAGTTTTGTTGGTTGTGGATTGAACTTTATAATTTCAGAGTCCCTTTAGATCTTTATTCAGTATTAGGCTTGCCTTTGCTAATTGATAAGTTGTTTATGTAATGTAATTATTAATTGGATTTTTATTAACTTTTAAATATGCATCTATGTTGTGATGATGTGGACTGTGGAGTACCCCAGTAGTAGCCAGTAGGTGTGCTGTGTGTATGAATGGCAGAATGGGCATCACCGCATCATGCTATCATCAGGTGTGCTATGTGTACTTGGTAATTTTTACTTTTTAGCACATTATGCAACAGGTCAAGAGCAGCCCATTGTAAATTTATGGGCTTTTTATGTCAATTTATGGGCTTCTAATGAAAAAATAAAATGCAAATTGCTACAGCCCAGAGGCCCCAAACTGCCCAGTCGGCAGCCGCCCAGCGCAATGGCCCACTTGAGACCGGTCCGTAGTCGGTCCGATCTCGGTCCGGTTCGGGTGCAACCGGTCTGGTCCCACTCTGGACCTACTATAGATCGGTCCAGTCTTCGAGCCTTCATGCGAATCTTATTCGGTCTTCGGTCCAGGCCGATCCAATCCGATCCGTTCCGGTCCTGGACTGATGAACAGCCCTACTTTTAGCTCCTCATTTCCAAACCGTTCCTCTCTTACCTTTACCCATAGCCCTGTCACATCCCTATGAAAGTCCTTATGACTGTCTAGTGTGTGTGCATTTTAATGGTGGAAATTTGAGAATCTTGTCAAGCTTATGGTCTATTTGAGTCTAAGGGATGAGAATTGAGATAACCTTCATTATTATAAACACATTAGTGCTGAGTGCCACATAACAATAGTGAGGTTCTACCGGTCTTACTAGCCTTACTTGTTTCATATGATTGAATGCTTGTATTTGACGATTTGGGGGAGATTGATTTAAGTTCGACATTGTGGTCTATCAAAAGGTTTTTGAAAATTTCATTTCCTATTCTGTTTGTTAATGATTTTTGTATTCTTTTTGGGTTACCTGTGGATCAGCTTTGCTATTTGAATGTACCTATATCTATCCTGAGGAGGTTATGTAAATTTTTGATTTTCGCAATGCTTGAGGACAAGCAACATTTTAAGCATACGGAGTTTAATAAGTGCTTAATATATACATCATTTTAGGATCATTTTGCTACATTTTTAGGGGAATATTGTGCTTTAAGTTAATATTTATACTCCTATTCTCTATTTATGCTTGGGTATAGTTATTTTATGTGTTCTGTAAGATTTTAAACCTTTTTACCCAGCATTTGACCATAAATAGATGTATTTTGACCTCCCCCATGGACGCCCATGTGTTTTTAAGCCCATGGAGCAAGAAAAGAGCAGAAAGCCGGTTCCAGCCCAGACCATGGTCGGACCGTGGTGAGCCTGTAACTGCGGCCTCTTCGTCTTCGTTCGGTTGTGTGGTTGAGATCAAGCGAGCCACTCTATAAAAGGTCCCGTTCTGCAATAGTAGAAAGCAATCCTTACACAACCAAAAGCATAGAATTAGCATAGATTAGAATTTTTACCTAGTTTCTTTCTTTCTCAAAATTTGTTGTTTCTAGTTTGACTTTTAGTTTTGGTGAGAAATCTTGAGTGTATGTGTTTGGTTTTCGAGGTGGTTTGAAGCCTTTAGTTGAAAGCCAGCTCAGTCATGCCTTTCTCTCAGATTTCGCCAGATTGTTGGTTAGTTTTGTCTATTTCTTAATCATGTCTGATTAGTTTTCTTTTGTCTAGGGATTTAGTAGTTTGTGAAAGTGTAGTTGTATCACATTTTAATTTATAGAATTGTGCTTATTTTCTTGATTGGTTTGATTTCATTTATCGAGTAATTGTATTGTTGTGAGTGGATTTTTGGCTAAAATTTGCTTGCTCACTTGAAACAGTCGAGTAAAAAACTGAAAGGTGACATTTGATTGTTGAACTGCTTGATTAAACCTAATGTGGAGTCGTCTCGAAAGGGAGATTTTCATGCTAGGAGGACTAGGAAGTAATCAAAGATATTTAATTTGAATTAAGACAAATTAGTTTGAAAGAATGAGTTTTGCTTAGTTTCGGTAAATTTGATTGATTTCGAAAGAATAGATCAAATTTCTTGATAGATTACAATTCCTCGAGATTAGCCGATTAGAGAAAAGCACTTGATTGTTGTTTTGATCCAATATTCTTTCATAACTAAAAGAATTCCTAGATATATTTTCTCTTTGATTGATTCATAATAGTGAATTAGAATTAGTTAAATCAAAACCCTTTGAATTAGAATTTTACTTAGCATAGTTTGACAGGCAAGACTTAGAAAGTTACACTAATCCATGAGGAATGATATCTTTATCTATGCTACGGCTACCCGTGCACTTGTAGTACTCTCAATCATTTGCCAAATGCACTGGCAAGTGTTCCATTATATTGAATAAGCCAGGAGGAAAAATTGTCTCTAACTCACAGAGAGCGATGGCAATGTTTCGATGCATTTTCTCAAGCGTATCCTCTCGCAGTGTTGTTAAGCTCAAGTTCCCGAAGAACTGACTTATCTCAATGAGAGGTCTCAATACATCATTTGGAAGCGCACCAAATGCAATGGGTAAAAGAGTCTCCATGAACACATGATAATCATGACTTTTCATATTGTTAAACTTTGTATCATTAGGGCCTGCGATGTTCCTCAAATTGGAGCAATATCCATCAGGCATTTGAATCTCCTTTACCCATTCAGACAACTCTCTTTGTTTATCTATATGAAGAACGAACTTCGTTTTTGGTTTAACCGTCTTGCCACTAGTGCCTGGCTGCAAATGTAATTCTTCTCTATCACATATATCTGCAACATCCATTCTTGATTTAACAATGTCCTTTTTTTCCCATGAACATCCATACTAGCATTAATAATGTTTTCGCAGAACTTCTTCTCTATGTGCATCACATCTAAATTATAGCAGAGCAATTGATGTTGCCAATAAGGCAACTCCCAGAATATATTCTTCTTTGTCCAGTTGTGCTCATTTTCCTTAAATTCTGTTATAACAAAGTCACTGTTTACAGTTACCATTGAGCAATCTTCAACCTCGGTATAAATTTATCCCCAAATATATTGCAAGGAGGACCACCTGTAACAATTCTGCCTTTTGTAAATAATGTTCTATTTCTTCTAAATGCATGATTCCTTAGTAGAAAACACCAATGACAATCAAACCATCAGAATTTACCTCCATTCTTGAGCATCAAAGCCTTTTGTTGTTTCATACATATAGGACATGCCTATTGCCCGTTAGCACTCCACCCAGATAATATTCCATATGCCAGAAAATCATTGAAAACCCACATAAGTGTAGTCTACATCTAAAATGTCTACCCCTAAGAAATGTCATATGTTTCAATTGCAACATTCCACCACTCCTTCAACTCATCAATAAGAGGTTGTAAATACACATCTATTTTATTCTTGGGATTTTTAGGGTCAGGGATTATACAAGTGGGGAACATAAATGGTGTGGTCATACACATTTCAAGGGAAAGGTTATAAGATGTAACTGCCACCGACCAAATGGAATAAGATCTTAAAGATAAAGTGTAAATCCATCAGCATATAAGCTAGGCCTCACATTTCGAGGCTCTGTAGTAAAATCAAGGTACTTGTTATCAAAATGTTAGCAAATGTTATCAAAATGTTCGTAATGCCATCTCATGTGCTATGCAGTACTTCTTAAGGCATACAAGTCGAGGTTTTAATGGCAAGTAATGTATTCTTAAGTATGGTAATGGATTTTGATTCCTTTGTTATGGCATTTGTCTCTTCCATCTTGAATTCCCATAAAACTTGCATGCATCTAAGTTTGCGTCCTCCTTATAGAATAGCATGCAACCTTTACGGCAACAGTCAATGTGTACCACATTGTTGTCAAGATCTTCAACAACCTTCTTCATCTTCCCATAGTTGTTTGACACGCAGTTATTAGGTGGACACATCTCTTTCATTAATTGAACAATTTCATTGAAATAGTTTTGTGGTATATTATAATCAGATTTGATACTCAACAGTCTCACAGCAGCAGATAGCTCATTATGGATGGAACAACCATCATATAAGGGTTGTTGAGCGGCTTGAACCTTATTATAAAATTGTTCTCGGCAGGTGCTTGACTCTTCATCTCTTACATTTGATTTGCTATTATAGCATCACCAACCATATACTTGATAGGATTCATTATAGTCATTATTAATATGACTTGAACCTTCAGCTTCGCGAATTTCACTATTTGAATATCCAAAATCATATTGATGAGTCTTTACTTCTCCATGACTTATCCAAAACCAATACCCTTTCACAAAACCTTTATACATAAGGTGCATCTTGACCTCGTCAAGTGTTAAGTACATCCTATTTCTACATTTAGCACATGTACATCTCTACTTTCCCCCATTTTGAAACTCTATCTGCCTACGTGCAAATTCATCAAATTGATTTGCTTCGTTTAGAAATTCTTACATATAACCACTATGATCGGGCAATAATCTATTATATATCCACCTACAGTGTGGAGGACCATTCATGTTCTGCTCAAACAACAATAATCACATAAGTTATGGGATAAGAATTAATTTTAATTTATTTCCTGAATTATATATTAAATATTTTTTAATACTCAAAGACAACAATAATTAATCTACAAAAACACATATGATAACATCCCTTTGTATATATATAACATTGAAAACTTGCATTATATAAGCTATCTTATATTCTTGTGAATTTCACAAAAATAATAATTCATCCAAACTTATAAATTAAACTTCTACATAATTCATCCAAATTACTTTCACAAAACTAATAATTCACAGACAC
>JAKOGI010004247.1:27500-30421 GCA_029747015.1 Carnegiea gigantea
ATAAATTTACTAACACGTAAATGGGCTTCATTCTTAACTTAAGATTTCTTATAAACGTAATATATTTACTAACTTGTAAATCGACTCCTCTTTTAACTTTAAAAGCTTCTTGTAAACGAAATACGTTTGCTAATCTGTAAAACGTTCCCGTTTTTAACTTAAAACCTTCCTATAAAAATAATTTGTTTACTAATTCGTAAAATGAAACCCATTTGGAACTTAAAGTACTTAGTTAGCGCTTAATTCAAACCACGTTCGTAATAAGATCCTCAGTTACCATTTTGTAACTGGTTTTAATCCCTTTTTAAAACTCAAGGCAGGGTGTAATAGTAAACTAAAGGCTTAAAACGATCTAAACTTGCTATTATTCAAAAACTTAAGGTACTTGGCTCGTTTATAAGGTAAATAAGTTTTCTTCGTAAACTTTCAACGTGAATGCTTCTTATAACATAATGGTTTTTACATGCTCGTAACTTGAGATTCAATAGAGACCTAAGCAAGCAACTAGTATATAAATTAGCTAAACTTCATAATCAACATCTTCAGATGCTCTTTTCCGAGTCGTTTAAATTCTTTTAAACACAAATGGAAGTTATTAAAAAACCAATGCCTTAAACATTTTTAAATTCACTTTTAGTTCACTTTTAAACTTCCTAAACCTATCGACCATTCAGTTGAGTCACTAACTGAGTAGTTCGACAATTTAGGATCTCTTTTACGCCACAAGCATCTTAATAAACTAACAGGCAATTAAGGCACTTAAAAGCGTTCGAAATCATGAAAATAAGGTTTCTAAATGACCCTTCCTTTTAAAGACGTCTAAAGTTTCAAGAATTGGTCACATAGCACATTGAGGGGAGAGGCGTTTACACATAGCACATTCATACAGTTCATAACACAACTGGCCAAAATCTACACAGTGAGCCACACATGGCTTCGCAATCCACACGATTGCAGTAATTCACAACCCAAACTCCCTCGTCACACAACAATGACCACATGAACTTCAAACCACTTAATAGTTCCATCTCAAGCCATCCAACTACCAAGCTCGGTTCAATATTGGCATGCACAAACCAATAATACATAGAACAATCATAAATTGGTATAACATTCACGCTTAATAACCAACATAGTGTTCAAGTGTACCAACTAATGCAATCGAGACTTTAAAGTGACATTTTGCTTTTTAGTTCATAAATAGATATCCATAAGCATAATATTTCATTGAAATTACTATGAATAGACTATTAACATGCCCACAACGATTTAACCATAGCCCTTAGGCATAATTCAGTTATTTCCATAATTACTTCAACTGCTCAACTAGCATCACTAAGCATCAAACAGAATTCAAGTGCGACAAACTTATGCTATGACAGTCCAAGGACAACATTCTGCTTACTTTACAATCCTCGATTAACTAGTACATTTAGCCATACATCAAATTATCATGCAATTAGCCCGAATTCGGTACCATGTTCGTAATTTCTCAACTTTGACTCCAATTTCACCCAAACTGATTTTTAACCTCAGAATTAACATGCCCTAACTAATTTAGCTAAAAATCATTGAAATTAATAGTGATTTAGGAGGAAAGGGACCCTTACCTCGAATCCGAGCTAAATGTTCGTTCAAAGGCTGACTGGCTTGACTTTAGGGCTCGAACAACTCCAAACCTTCGGCTCTTGCTCACACACACTTGAGCAGGACCCAAATCACGCCCAAATTCCCAAAAATTCGATCCTTAAAATTGACCCAAACTCACTTACTGATTTGAGGTTGAATTGGGTGTTTGGAAGCAGCAATTTCTACCCTAATTTATAGAAAATTGAAGCAACTAAGGGTGGAATTGCATGGCCATATGTGGGCATGCGTTCGAGCTTCAATTTGGCACCCCAACCCATCAAAAATGTGGTGGGTTCTTACTGGTTTTACCCAATTTCAGTACCAAATGGTGGCTAGTTTGTGGGGGAGGTCGAATGGGTAGCTTTGGTAGGCTTGGTGGCGAAAATTCTCTATAAATTCGAGCTTGAGGGGTGCATGTATAGAGGAGATAAGAGGAGGAAGAAGATGAAGCAGAGAGAGACAGTTAGATGTCGTGATTGGGGGGGGGGCTCGTAGCAGAGTGTGGAGAAACAAGGGGGCGCACAAATTACCACTTTGCCCCTCCCTACTCTCTTTCATTCATTTTTGGTCCAAGTTGATTCATATTCGATATCGCTAGCCTAATTCGTAATCCGAATTCTAAACCCAAATCGATAATATAATATTTCATCGATTACTCATTCTCAAATACAGCCAGGTTCGATTTAATAGACATCGAACTACTTCTAAGGTTGACAACCTAATCGTATTCGGGTTCCTAATCGATTTAATACTCATTAATAACTATTAATAGGGCTTATTAAAAATCAATCAAGGATTTTCAAAACTAATAATCATACAACTACGGGCAACAAAAATATTCTTCTAGTAAAATCATCGCTCATATAAGTACGTCAATAATTAATTTAACTCGTATCATCAAATAAAATAGGTCTTTGGAACGTAAAAAGCAGTTACGAATAGCTTGACAGAAAACATGGTACGCAGCCCTTAAATATACATATACATATATAATATATATATATTATATATATATATATATATATATATATATATATATATGTATATAAGTATGTCTACACATACATATATACATATGTATGTATGTACGTACGTACGCAAGTATGTATGTATACATATATACATATACATGCGTACATATACATACACACACACACACACACACACGCACACACACATGCACATATATATATATGTATGTAGCAATATATGCATATGTATACATATCTATATATACATATATATACATATAAATGTACATCTACATATATATATATATATATATATATATA
>JAKOGI010004248.1:5000-12500 GCA_029747015.1 Carnegiea gigantea
ATAGATTCTATCAGAAAAATTTCAAGACTCTTCTCTAGGTCAGTAACTCCCATAAATTCAAATAGTAAGTTGAAATTATCAAAAATCTGACAATTAACTCAAAAATTCATAAGTTATACCACACACAACCAAAAATCACAAAACTTTACAAGAAATAACCCAATACGAGGAATCTACAGTAATTATTTCCTAATTTTTGTCCAAGTAGATCTTCAAAACAAATTAAAAACAATAACCGAAACTATACACCGAAACAGGGGCAGTTCAAATCAAGAATTTATAACCCCTAAAATACACATCCAAAATTTATGAAAATTTACAGAAAATTTCCACACATCATCCAGGTTCTAACATTTTAGAATTTTTCTCCATTCCAATAGCTCACAATAATTAAACATTAATCGAATTTCAGCACAAATTTACAGGGTAGATTCAATCGAAAATTCGTAACTCACAAGATAAGCATCTAAAATTCATAAAAATTTACAATAAATTTCCCAAAAACATGGGGAACCTACAATAAAATTTTCCAAATTTTTGGAGCTTCTTACCATTCGCAGAAATTTGCTGTTAAGCTAAAAATCATGCATCGTTTTATTAGTTATTTTGATTATATTTTACACATTAATGCATCTAATTTATCTTATTTTATATATTTTTCAGGATGGGCGTTAATAAAATAAAAATGAGAAGACAAGACGTTGAAACTCCAATTTTACACAATTTGCTGAAAAGACGGTCCAATAAATAATTTATGAAAAATATTATTTTCATAATTATTATATTGGGCTAGGGTTACAAGAATTGGGTGAAGAGCTAGAAGTCTTGAAGAAGAAGAAATCTAAGAAAAAGAGGAAAGAAACCCTAATTTACTAAACCTAACCCCCTCACTTTCCATATAATAATCACCTCCTCACATATATAAACCCATGCCTAACACACATTAAACCATCCCATCCCATACTATCATCTACCCTAATCATCTCTCACCTCACGCCTAAACCCCCACACCACCTCTTTATTTAATCACCATCCTCTCATCAACCATCTCCTCATCATCCCATCATCACGCCTAATCTCCATCATCAACATCTTAATCCTCCTCACCATAAACCCACGGCTGCCAGATAACTCACGCCACTTTCATCGCTTATCGTTTACCTTATTTTATTGTATTTCTTTGACTAGAGTATTATTAAAGATGAATTATTTGGATGAATTGTGTAATTTTACTTTTAATATGAGTGAGTAATTTTTTTTATGCTTAGTATAATCTTCTTGAAGCCATGCTAAATTAATTATTTTGAAACAAGTTTTGCGCTTTAATGCCTAGTTGATTTATATTCGTGATTCTTTGGCGATTAGTGTTTATCGTTTATGAAAATTGTGTTGAATCGATTAGAATGCATGCTAGTTGATTAAATATAATTTCGATTGATAGTTTAGAAGATTATAATACGTAAAAGTTATAGTCTTTTAAGCCTAGGTATCACCCTAATTAATCATGGATGGCTCAAACCCTTCTCTTTTAATTAGGTAATCGCTTTAGATCTTTGTTAAATCGATTTGCTGGTAAATTGGTTACAAAGTGTTAAATGATGTTTTTCTAATTCTTAATGCTCTAATTTGGTTAAATTTTTGCGCTGGTGTAAAAATTATCAAATTAGTAGGGTTTATATTAGGGCTGGACCTAAGTAAACTAGAATCTAAGGAAAAACGGGGAAGAACCGCTGGTGGATTTCTTCTACAGTTTAACTCATGAATGAAATTAACTTATGTGTTGATGATAAATATTAATTTGCATGGTGGATTGAGATTATACTAAGTATTCTTCATAAATTTGACAACTTTTGATCATTATTTATTTTTTTTTAGAGTCAATTTGATTAGTTTGATAAATTTTGTTCTATATTTATTAGTTTCAATATAAATTCAATCGACCCCCCCCCCAAAAGTATAGTCTTTTAGGAGTGTCTAGGTAATTTTAGATAA
This sequence comes from Carnegiea gigantea, assembly GCA_029747015.1. Classification (NCBI taxonomy): domain Eukaryota; kingdom Viridiplantae; phylum Streptophyta; class Magnoliopsida; order Caryophyllales; family Cactaceae; genus Carnegiea; species Carnegiea gigantea. Next base: position 6,993 of record JAKOGI010004248.1, read on the forward strand.
CTTAGATTTTAATTTTTAGGGTAGTTATAATTTTTAGATTGAATTATATTTAGTTTTAGTCTTTCATTAGCGTTTGTTGGAAATACGACTAAAAATAGTTATTTTTGTTCTTTTTTTGATTTTTATAAGTTCCTAGGGTTTATAAGTGTCATAATATGCCCATAATTAAATTCGTGATTTTTGGAATTTATTTGGTAATTTTTCAGAATTATTTTGTGGAAATAATAAGTGCAGATTTTTAGGTGTTTAATTCTGAAATTTCGACTTTTAATATTAAATTACGACTTTTAGATATTGTTGAGTCCAGAAAATTGTGTTTTAGCATTATAGTAATTTTCTTGATTAGTTTCGTAATTTTATTTTCACAAATTATTTTATTTTTAATTTTAAATTCAATATTCTGCATTGATATTCTGTGATAATTTTCTGTTTTGATTTTTATAAAATAAAGTGGATACAATTTATAGGTTATAAACTCACAGACCTGAATTATAGTATTTTAGGCTACTTTTTGAAATTTTTAATATTTATTTTCTGTTTATTATTTTCTGTTTTGGATTTTAATTAGAATTTCAGTTATTTTTTTGATTTAATTTTAGTAAATTATTTAGGAAAGCTTTTTACTGTTTTCTTTCCAGAATATAATCCAAAATATTTAGGAGCATCATTGGGTATTTTTCTAGACTTTTATTTATTAGATTATAATTATCTTAGAATTATTAAGATTAGACTTAATAAATTGGATTAGTAAAATTATTTAGGATTAAGCTAGCCTTCTAAAACTATCTTTCCTCGTGGATCGATCCCTACTTTCCTATGCTATAAAAAGTGTTTTAATAACCAAAGTAGTGGTTAAATTTGTAGCCCTCGACAAGCTTTACAAATTTTGGCGCCGTTGCCGGGGAAAGAAAATTAAATTGCTAGTTTACTTCTATTTACTTTTGCCACTTTTATTTGTTTTATTATAACTCTAGTTTTTTTTATTTTATTCTTTTTAGATTTCAAGGAGTGTATGAAATTAAGGAGTGGTAAGGAAATTGGAGAGAACAAGGAACAAATATTGAAAGCTGAAATCAAAGAGAGTCAGCCTGACCCATTAAGTTTTAGGATTAAAGAGGTAAGCATGTCTACTCTTCGAGAACTTGCTACTCCTAACTTAGAAACCCAACCAATGTCCATTACTTATGCTGTTTTAGATAAACCTTTGAAATTAAACTCAGGATTTCTTAATTTATTACCTAAGTTTCATGGATTAGCTGGAGAGGACCCCTATAAACACATTAGTGAATTCCTTATTACCTGTTCTGCTATGGTACCTGAAGGAATTCCTGAGGATCAAATTAGACTAAGGGCCTTTCCTTTTTCTTTGCTTAGTAATGCTAAGGACTGGTTATATTATATGCCTGCTGGATCTTTTTCTACATGGACTGCATTGCATAAATCGTTTCTAGAAAAATTTTTCCCTGCATCCCGTATTGGATCTATTAGGAAAGATATATGTGGAATCAAACAAATGAATGGGGAAACTTTTTGTGAGTACTGGGAAAGATTTAATAAGTTATGTGCCAGTTGCCCCCAACATCAAATAACTGAACAACTATTGATTCAATATTTTTATGAGGGTTTACTTCCTATGGACCGCAATATGGTTGATGCTGCTAGTGGGGGGCTCTGGTTAATAAAACCCCAGCTGACGCTAGAAATCTATTTAATTTAATGGCCCAAAATACTCAGCAATTTGGTACTAGGGACTCACAAGTCAAAAGGGTAAATGAGATAGGTTCTAGTTCATATCTAGAGAATCGGTTATCTCACAGTACTACTATGTTAAATAAGATTGTTACTGGGGGATTTCAAAAAGCAGTAATATGTGGTATTTGTTGTCTAGAGGGGCATTTTACTAATACATGTCCCACTCTACAAGAAGGTAATGTTAATGCTCTTTACTCTAACCAAAATCAAAGGAGGTATGATCCCTATTCGAATACTTATAATGAAGGATGGAGAGACCACCTTAACCTTAGGTATGGCCCTAAGCCTAATCCACCTGGTGTTGACCAACCCTCTCATCAACCTTCTAACCAGGATAGGACCAACTTTCTATTGGAACAAGTCCTCAAGAAGATGGATGATAAGTTCCAAATTTTGGAGACAACTCTTAAGCAGGTTCAAGAGAAACAGACTGTAACTGATATCATAGTTAGCAACCTGCAGGCTCAAATGCAAAATAGGTTACCATCTCAGCCTTACCCTAACCCTGAGGAGAATATTAGTGCCATAACACTTAGGAATGGAAAAGAGTTAAAAGAACCTAAGAAAAGTAGAGAATTAGAACCTGATGAAAAAATTAAAAGGGCTGAACCAGAATTAGATACAGAGTCTAATCAAACTACTAAGGAATTAGGAGAAAAGAAAAGAGAACCTTACAAGCCAATCCCACCTTTCCCTAGTAGATTTAAAAGCCCTGCATCTAAGGTAAGTGAGGCTAACCAAGAGATCTTAGAGACATTAAGGAAGGTAGAAATTAACATACCTCCCCTTGATGCCATTAAACAGGTGCCTCGGTATGCTAAGTTCTTAAAAGAATTATGCACTGCCAAGACGAAGCTCATTGGTAATGAGAAGATAAGTGTGGGGGAAAATGTGTCTGCTGTTTTTAAAAGAAAACTCCCCCCTAAGTGTCAAGATCCTGGTGTGTTTTCTATTCCTTGCAAAATAGGAAACCTTTGCTTTGATAAAACTATGCTTGATTTGGGTGCCTCCATCAATGTTATGCCTAGGTCTGTTTATGACAAACTGAACCTAGGAGAATTAAAGAAAACTGGTGTAATGCTTCAGTTAGCTGATAGGAGCTGTACTTACCCAGATGGACTATTAGAGGATGTCTTAGTCCAAGTGAATGAACTTGTGTTTCCTACTGATTTTTATGTGATGAACATGGGTGATGCATGTCATGATATTCCCATCTTGCTTGGCAGGCCATTTTTAAAAATAGCTAGGACTAAAATTGATGTGCACGAAGGAACATTAACTATGGAATTTGATGGTGAAGTGGTTAAATTTAATATTTTTGATGCCATGAGATTCCCTGCTAATGTGAATTACGTATATGCACTTGATGTTATTAATGAGTTAACCCAAAATATTCATGATTTATCCAACGAAGATGAATTTTTGACTGTGCTTACTAAGAGTCTTGATAATACTAAGTTTCAAAAAGTGTGTTACCAGATTAATGCTGAATTATTGGAAGAGATCCAACTAGAGGATCCAGGAGCTTCATGAAGTCGAGCCAACGACTATAAACAAAGGCGCTGGTTGGGAGGCAACACAACGTTTTAAGGGAAGTACCTATTTAATTTTGCTTTTATTTTTCATTAATTCTATCTTTTTGCATGCATCAGGGGCAATGCATGAATTAAGTGTGGGGGGGGTGCACCCTGCATTTAATTCCTGCAGTTTTTTATGCTTAAAAAAAAAAAATTCTTTTCTTATAAACAATGCATGATATGAGTTTATGCTAGGCTTTCTTGTTTAGAAAAATTTGGTTTTATTAGCTATTTTGTAGTTTATTCTTTTATAAGTGAAGACTTCTAAACATAATAATTATCCGCGAGAGAAGTTTGAATTGATCCTCATACATCTTTTTAATGAGTAACTCTCTTGATTATCCATCTTATTTGGTCGTGTAATATATCCAACTCAAAGGCAATAAAATGACAACCCATTTCCTAGACTATTGAATTAGTTGAATAACTCATTAAAATTGTGATTTTACTTTTCATCCATGAAAGAAATAAAAGAGAAAAGAGAGTCAAAGTTGGGAATGACAAGTACCCCTTTGAGGCATGCGCTACTGGGTGTTACCCTTTGAGGCAATACTGCTACTGGAAAGCTTGCTTCCCATACTAGTAAGCTAATAAAATGAAGAAATAATAAGATGAGAATGAATTATTTGCTCCAACACCTCTATTCGGGTGAGTGAGAGACAGGGAGTGTTTAAGTTTTAAGACCCTATATGGGCCTCGAATATGTGCGCAAGTGGAGTTTGAACAAAGAAGAAGAGTAAAATAAATACAAGACAAGTTTAGGATCAAATTTAATGAAGTTATTCTGCCTAGTTCAATTGTCTCTATAGCCAGACCATACCCAAATTTTTCCACCTTAAATTTTTTCTCGACCTCTTGATTGGTGTGTGCATAATCAAAAAGAGATGGATAATTATTGATCTTGTTACTTCATTATGAAAATATTGTGAGGCTGATGAATAAACTCTCTAAGGATAGTTGGATGTTTAGCATGTATTCACTTATTAAAGGAAAAACTAATTAATTCAGCAAAACTGTTTTTCTAAAGCAAGCCAAAGCCAGTATGAACATCATAGTATGCATGACTTTATAAGAAAGGAAGAAGGTAAGTTTTTAGATCGAGTCTAAGATTTCTTTGCACGAGGACGTCCAAAGTCTAAGTGTGGGGGAATTTGTTAAGCTAAAAATCATGCATCGTTTTATTAGTTATTTTGATTATATTTTACACATTAATGCATCTAATTTATCTTATTTTATATATTTTTCAGGATGGGCGTTAATAAAATAAAAATGAGAAGACAAGACGTTGAAACTCCAATTTTACACAATTTGCTGAAAAGACGGTCCAATAAATAATTTATGGAAAATATTATTTTCATAATTATTATATTGGGCTAGGGTTACAAGAATTGGGTGAAGAGCTAGAAGTCTTGAGGAAGAAGAAATCTAAGGAAAAGAGGAAGGAAACCCTAATTTACTAAACCTAACCCCCTCACTTTCCATATAATAATCACCTCCTCACATATATAAACCCATGCCTAACACACATTAAACCATCCCATCCCATACTATCATCTACCCTAATCATCTCTCACCTCACGCCTAAACCCCCACACCACCTCTTTATTTAATCACCATCCTCTCATCAACCATCTCCTCATCATCCCATCATCACGCCTAATCTCCATCATCAACATCTTAATCCTCCTCACCATAAACCCACGGCTGCCAGATAACTCACGCCACTTTCATCGCTTATCGTCATCATCATCGTCCATCACCACCATCTCTAAGTAATACAATTTTATTTCTTTGATTTATTTTTACCTTATTTTATTGTATTTCTTTGACTAGAGTATTATTAAAGATGAATTATTTGGATGAATTGTGTAATTTTACTTTTAATATGAGTGAGTAATTTTTTTTTATGCTTAGTATAATCTTCTTGAAGCCATGCTAAATTAATTATTTTGAAACAAGTTTTGTGCTTTAATGCCTAGTTGATTTATATTCGTGATTCTTTGGCGATTAGCGTTTATCGTTTATGAAAATTGTGTTGAATCGATTAGAATGCATGCTAGTTGATTAAATATAATTTCGATTGATAGTTTAGAAGATTATAATACGTAAAAGTTATAGTCTTTTAAGCCTAGGTATCACCCTAATTAATCATGGATGGCTCAAACCCTTCTCTTTTAAT
>JAKOGI010004248.1:20000-30406 GCA_029747015.1 Carnegiea gigantea
GTTAATGAGGTTGATTGTTTTTGATAGTTGTCTATGCTTAGTTGGTTATGGTTAATGCTTCATTTTTGATAGTTGTATTTAGTTGTAGGATGGTGAATGCTTAGGGTTAAATACTTAGTTGACCTAGGAATTTAGTTCTCTTGAATGATTTCCATTGGCTTAACAAAGTTAATTAGTCAGTACATCCTTTTCAAGTGGCCTAAATCTTTTCCATCGTCCCTGAGGAAACGGCCCTCAAGTGCTACAGTGAGAGCTGTACGCTTGCGGTACTTTTATTTAAACTCTCAATTTTTCCCAACACATAGGTAATGTCTGGTCTTGTAATTATGAGATAAATAAGGCGAACAATAAGGCAACAATAGCTACCAGGATCAAAAATAGGATCACCTGTATCAAAAGAGAGCTTGTGTTGTTGTTCCATAGGAAACGAGCAGGGTTTAGAGCTGAGCATACCTATTTCAGTTAGAATATCCAAGTTATACTTGCGTTGACGCAAGAATAAGCCAGGAGAAGATTGCGCGACCTCTATACCCAGAAACTATTTTAAGGGTCCAAGATCTTTTAACTGAAAACATTGATGTAAGTAGGCATTGAAGGCATCACATCGTTGAGGATCATTGCCTGTAAGTACCACGTTATCAACATAGATTAACAGAGCAAGAAAGGTAGTCCTTTGGATAAAGGTAAACAAGAAGTGACCTAGAGGGGATTGATGAAAACTATATTCCCATAGTGCCGATGCAAGTTTGAAGAACCATTGGCGTGGGGCCTGACAAAGCCCGTAGAGAGACTTGAGAAGTTTACAAATGAGATTTGGGTGATGGATATGAAAACCAGGTGGCGGTTTCATATAAATATCCTTATGGAGATCGCTATGTAAAAAGACATTGTTAAAATCCATCTGATGCAAGCTCCACCTTTTTGCTGCTGCAAGAGTCAGTAATGTCCGGATGGTAACCATCTTCGCAACCGGAGCAAAAGTTTCAGTGTAATCCTCCCCCTTAACTTGATGGTTGCACAAAATGACAAGACGAGCTTTATAATGCTCAACAGACCCATCTGTCTTGTATTTAATCTTATAGACCCATTTACAGCCAAGAGCCTTTTTACCAGGAGGGAGTGGCTGGAGGTTCCAATTGTGATTGTCCTCGAGTGTAGAAATTTCATTCCACATTACCTCACGCCATTCTGGATCCTGGACAGCCTGTGATAAATGTCAGGGCTCATCCCCACTGGTAATGGCTGCTAAGTAATCACAATGAGAAGTGGAAAATTTATCATAAGCAATATAATGAGATAATGGGTGAGGAGTACCTGAAGATGCATCATGGATGAGTGATGGGTCGGGGGTGTCAGAAAATACGGCGTAACAAACATAATCACAAAGATGCTTGGGTGTTTGGCACTTACGTTGTGGTCGAGATGACAAACTAGGCCTAGAAGAGGGCAAAATAGCACGTGGACTAGCAGGCTCGCTAGCAACAATGATAGAAGCATCCAGTGGACCTTAGATGCTGAAGGGAGGCCCGAAGAGGGCGAACTAGTGGGAGGCTCAGTGGAGGGAGACATATCTGAAATATGGGCCGAAGGGGAGGAGGCGCTGGATAGAGGCCATTTTAGGAAGGTGTGGAGATGGGCAATTGCGCCGAGTTAACATGGGGCTTGGCAGACACAAAGAAGTTTGAGGGTGAAGCAGAAGTCACGTCAGAAACCAAAGAAAATGGATCAAGCAAATTGCCATTGGGCTGATGGGATGGACTACTGGAGTTAGGAAGAAATAGGTTAGATGGAGTTAAAGGATAAATGTCCTCATAAAACTAAAAATCTGAGACACAAAAATTCACTAATTCTCAAGATCAAAAACATGCCAACCCTTTTTCCCATCGGGTATCCCAAAAAAATACATTCGGTAGCTCAGGCATCAAATTTATCTGGAATACGATCATGAATGTGTACATAACACAAACAACCAAAGACGCGCAAATGTGCATGGGAAGGATTCTTTCCAAAGAAGACCTCAAATGAACTCTTGAATTGAAGCAATTTTGTAGGAGTATAGTTGATGAGATTTGCAGCCGTGAGTACACAGTCCCCCAAAAATCTAATTGGCAAATGTGCTTGAAATAGAAGGGCTCTAGAAACATTTATAAGATGGTAGTTTTCCTTTCAACCCACCCGTTTTATTGAGGGGTGTCTACACAAGAGGTTTCATGGAACATTCCCCATTTAAGAAAATAATCTTGGAATTTATCTTTAATAAACTTTGTCCCATTATCACTATGCACTCTTTTAACATGTGTCTCAATTTTAGTTTTTACCATACAACAAAAATCCACAATACATTCACAAGCCTCCGATTTATCTCAAAGCAAATATACTCAAGTGGCACGACTAAAATCATCCACAACACACAAAAATAATGGCAATCAGACAAGGATGGGGTATGATATCACCCCCACAAATCACAATGGATTAAGTCAAACGGTTTACTTGCTCTTCATTCACTTAAAGAAAAACTATTCCGGGTTTGTTTGGCCCTATGGCATACATCGCAACTATTAGCCGGGCCTATTTAATTAGGCCCGACAGCCACAAGGTGTCACATAGTGCTACAATCCTAGCTACCCTATAACCTATAAAAGGAGGTTTTGGGGTTAGCTAATAACACAAGTGTAAGACATAAAATCCCACACTCTCATCCCCTTCTCTCACGGCTGCCCTACCATCACTGCCGAGTTTCAGGTTTAGGACGTGGACACTCTAGGGCGACTCTGATAGTTTCCTAGCATCACTATGGACGTGGACTATTCTCGATAGTTGTTTCCGCATTTTAGGCCAGTCCTATTTGTCTAACAGTTATCAAAGCCTAGACTAATCCGATTAGTCCCATTTAATACAATTAATGATCTGAGTAATTAGCATGCTTGTTTTGAGAATATGACAATATGATTAGTTGTTTAATTTTTATAATTATACAACCAAAAGCATGCGTATGTGATTCTAATGTCTTGAATTGGCTAAAGATTGAGTATTTAGTCATAATCACTGATGAACATATATGCCAGATCGCAAATTAATTCATGCAGCTAGCTAAATTTATTCTTAACATGTTTATACTTTACAAGTATGATTCTTCTATGTGATTATATGTTAATCGAAGTCATGCCTAAATCTATCCATACCTAGATTACTATGCGAGAAACATAATTAGTTGATTAATCATCGTCATTATGCAATTAAAAGCATGTTTTTTTAAAGTTTCAAGAATGCCTAGACTTCCCTAACCCTAATCAACCTCTGCCTGGAACTCAACCCAAAGTCAGTTTCGTTTTTTAACCAACCTTGAAATCGTAACTCTAATCCTACCGCCAGTGCCTCAGTGGCTGCAACGGCGGTGGGTCTAAACGAAATCTTTGTGGTTTTCAAGGAGACTTCCACCTCGACTCAATAAATAGAAAAAAAAAAAAAAGAGAGGAAGGAAGAGGGGTAGAAGAGACTCAGAGCTAGACCACACCCATCAGAACTACCACAGAGGGGTGGTACGTGTAAGTCACGTGCTACCAACAAAGGAGATTTTGGCTCTCTTTCTTCCTCCAACCGCACCCTTGACCGCCAATCTATCCAAATCTGGCAAAGAAACCGTGAAATCCACCAGATTGGCGGTGCATGTGAGTCATGCACCACCACGTGAAAGGCGCATTCGGTGCACAGCTGGTATTTTCTAGCTCGGTTGCAGTCGATTTACACACTGGTGGATTTTTTTTTGGGTTTTTGACAGTGAACGGGGGTTTTCCTCATCTAGGTTTTTCGGCCAAAGTTCACCGTCCTTGACAGGGTTGAGATGGAGACATGGGATGTGAGAAAAGTCACAAAGCCGCCATAAAGGGGACAGAGAAGCCTAGGGGTTGGTGGAGCTCAGTGCTTCACAACTCTAGCTATGGCCTAGAGAGAGAGAGAGAGAGAGAGAGAGAGAGAGAGAGAGAGAGAGAGATTTTACTTCGAGTCTGAGCGAGGATAGAGAGAGACTGAGAAGAGAGAGAGAGGTCGAGGACTAGATGGTGAGGAGGGAGAGAAATGACTGAGATGTTAGGGTTAGTGAGGAAAGTGAAGCGAGTGTCACTCACTTTTTAAAAGAAAAAAAGGGTCCCAGCTTTTGATAACTGTGGATCGTTTTGTTCGACCCAATTTTTTGATTTATTTTGGGTCATTTTCTTTTGGGCTGATTTCAGTCCATTTAACTTGATTCTTAATTTGTGCTAATTTGTAATTATTTCACAGCTATATAAGTTAGTCTTATATGCTGAAAGTAATTATGAGTTTATTTCATATGTTTGTATCATTATTATTGATTATTTCGTATTATTGTTTATGTAATGATGATATGAATCTTAGTGGTATGATATATAATTGTATGTCGTATGTTGATAAAATAGAGACTTATATTAGTAACATGTTATATGAATTAGTTTTATATAACATAAGCTCATGTAAATATGTTTTGCATAATTAAAAGTGAATATCTTTGTGACAGTCACTAAGTTAATATGTTAATTAGTTTAAAGATCCTTAAGGAAATTCTATAAAGTTAATTTGAGAATTAAATTAAAGAAACTCTAAAATTCATACCTATATGTGATGATTATGAGATTAGCAAAATTTTCAAACGTATATTATGAATGATGGGGTTCTCTTAGCAATTTAATTATTAAAATGATATGTCTAACAAATAAAATATACTTCCCGATGTGGCGGCTAAAAACATGATAGGTTGTATGCAATCTAGTGATAAGCTAGATGGCACGAACTACAACATCTGGCTTCTGAAGGTCCAGTTTGCCTTAAACGATGCCGATATGCTGGACCTCTTGACTTCTTCTATACCTTCTCCGACAGACAAAGATGAACAAGGTAGAGATATCACTTCTACTGAGCAGTACTAAGAGAACCTAAAGGCGTACTAAGCATGGTTCAAACGTGATCGTTTTGCACGCTACTCAATGCTATCTTGCATGCAGGATTATCTCTTGGGTGAGTTTGAACACTTCCCCACTGCTAAGGACATGTGGGCGCAGCTCAAGATTAGGTTCGGGCAAACATATGCTATGAGGTTGCGTACCTTGCAGCTGAAATGGATGTAGTATACTATTGACTCTAGTGATAGTATTTTCAAACACCTTTGAACCATAAGTGTTTTGGTTCGAGATCTTAAAGCTGCAGGGTAAGAAGTATCTGAGGAAGAACAAGCCCTGAATGTGATTAGGGCTCTTCCCAATGACAATGAACATTAGAAGAGTTTTAAGTTAATCATGACACACAGTGAGCACATCAAGACCTTCGAGGCAAGCTCCAAACACCTTGAAATGGAGGAAGAGCACAAAAAGATATATGCATCTTCTAGTATGGCATTCGTTACCAAAGGATCGGGGTCCAGAGGCAGGAAGCCTTACCGTGGCAAGAAAACCAAGAAGGGTGCCCATCCTCCTCAGAACTCTCGCTCCAATGGTGGTACTACCAAGAAGTATAAGGCTAAGAGCAATTGAGCTAAGGATATGGCACGTGTGAAGTGCTATAAATGTGAAAAGAAGGGCAATTTCGCTCAGGATTGTCCTGCGTCAGCCAAGGTATCTCTTTCCACTAAAACTCCTGAATTATATGTTTGTTCCCATGCATTCGTTGGTAACTCTCTTCCTCAATGGATTATAGATACGGGGGCAACAGAACACATTGTTCAGGATAAGGCTAGATTCGTAGAGTTCCATTGCTACCTGATGGGTTCAGGGACTGTCATACTGGGGAATGACAATGAAGAAGATGTCCTTAGAGTAGGAACGTACTAGCTCAAACTCCGTGGAGGAAACAAGCTGCTTCTTCTTGATGTCTTCTATACACCTGGGCTGCGATGCTCCTTAGTTTCTCATGTTTCTTTAATAAGATTAGGTTTTACCTTTAGATTTCTTCCAGATGGTTTAAATTTGTTCTATCATGGCAATTTGTTGGCCAAGCAACTTTGAAAGGAGATTTCATTGTTTTGGATTTGGATGATTCCTATGATAATATATCCTCTTCTTTTGTTTAATACTTTGACTCTAATTCTGAATCTGTTAACTAGGATGCTAGACTTGGTCATATGGGCCAAGATAGGATAAATACGCTAGCTAAAGAAGGTCTTCTAGATCGACTCACTAAGGTTAAGTTGCCTAGGTATGAGTAATGTCTAGGTGGCAAGGCAACAATGAAGCCTTTCGGTAAGACTTTGAGAGCATTTAGTCCCTTAGAATTAATCCACTCAGATGTATGCGGACCCATAAATGTTAAAGCACAATATAGGACTATTTATTTCATTCCTCTCATAGACGATTATTCATGATATGGGTATGTGTACCTATTATCTCATCGCTATAAGCCATTCGATGTGCTCAAATGCTTCGTAGCAGAAAATCAGCATCTACTTATTTTATTTCTTGGTTGACGTTTATTGCTATTGTGTATAGTAATTACTATAGAGTGATAATTGCAATAAGATTGGTGATCACATTATTCATTGCTTGCACACTGCTTTTGTTTGAACTACTCTTTCTTGGTGATCACTAGAGATGTTATCTGTAATCAGTTGGCATTAGATTGATGATCATATTACCTACTGTTGAATTTTTTTTCTACATTTCTTCTATTCCTTGGTTGGTGATAATTAGAGATGCTATTTATGATCTATTTGCATATGACTGGTGATCACATTACCGTTTACCTTTTTCATCGCGACTGCTTTAATTTCAGCTCTTCATTGAATTATAAACAACAAATATAAGATAAAGCGACCAGTGGAAACAATATTAGTGATCACACACACATTACTCACTGATCATTCTAAGAAGTCCACCCGGTGATCAATACATGTTTGTTTGGTGATCAAATGGAATAAGGTCAGTGATGAACAGATGTTTGTCAGTTATTAGTAGATATTTTTCGTTGTTATGTGACGAATATTTATCCAGTTAATTTTTGGTTGTTATGTAAAATTTCACGCTTTGCTTATTTAAGTGTCTCTGATTATATAACTTAATTTGTTGACCTGCTTTGGTATTTAGTGATCAGTATGTATGTAAATAGTAATCAATATGAGTAATATTCATTGTCTTCTATATAGTTTTATATTTTTCTTGTCTAATTGTTTGTAAGTAAGGCCTGTTGCATTTGTGTAAGGCTAGTGAGATCTGAATTGCATGTTCTTTTTGTTTCAAATATATTTTCATTTGCGTCGTTTATGATCAATACACATTTTATTAGTAACCAATAGTTTTGTTATTAGTGATAGCTAGAATAAGATTAGTGATCTGTACGTTATTTATTGTTGATCAAAGGAGGTATTATTAGTGATCAGTATATATATTTTACTGATCACTAACAGTAATATCTAGTGATCAGCAAATATAAGAGAAAGAGACCAGTCGGAACAATATTAGTGACCACATACAAATTACTCATTGATCATCCTAAGAAGTCCACTCGGTGATCAGTACATGTATGTTTGGTGATCAAATAGAATAAGGTCAGTGATGGATAGATGTTTGTTGGTGATCATCACATATGTTATCTGTGATCAGTTGGCAAAAGATTGGTGATCATATTATGTACTGTTGAATTTTTATTTCAACATTCCTTTTATTCCTTGGTTGATAATCATTGGAGATGCTATTTATGATCCATTTGTATATGCCTGGTGATCATGTTACTATTTACTTTTTTCGTTGTGTCTGCTTCAATTTTAATTCTTCATGAGTTGTGATCAATGCTTATGTTATTAGTGAGTCAGTGATCAACAAGCATGCTGTAACTGATCAGCTAAACATATGTATTTATTTATTTACTTATTTATTTTTGAAATTGCAGAGAGATGTTGACAGAGTCATTTTTGCCACGAAACAATTGGCGTTGGCTTACAAAAACTTCACAGCCGTCATGGATTGCATGTGCAATAAGTACGGTGAGAGTGAAGATCTTTTGAAGATACGGGACGAAGCAACGGAAATGTTCATCTCATTCTACGATGCTGCTGCTCAAAAATCTCAAAGAGAAACTCAGCGTTTCAATATTGATCTTATGAAGGACGCTGTTGTAGACCTTCACAGTGCTCACGTAGAGTTTCAAAATCTTCAACTGATACAAAACGTGAACAACGACTTCTGTGCTCCTTCATTCATCTACAGTTCCACTTGACAAACCAGATGGTGAAGGTCAACTTTAGGCAGACACATTGGTTTCCGATGCCAGCATCATTGTTGAAAAAGAAGAGCACTATGAGGATGTAGTGCTAGATCAACCAAAGAGCATTACGAAGGAGGATCGTAGCATGCCGTCATATAGCATATGTCTGGGTCTGAGTCAGCCGGACAGCCAAAGTCCAGTGCCTCAGAACACCTTTGTGCCTAATCCAAGCATTGCTGCGGTTAATGAAGATGATGGCATTGAAGATGGCAACGCTGGTGCTCCATTGAGATTCACATTGAGGAACACTTCTCAGGTGAGCTGTGTGCTCAGTGTAAAGAAACCAGCTGAGAAAAAAGCCCAAAGAAGGCGACGAGCCTGCTTCTAAGAAGGGTGAGGTTAGGAAGCAAAGTATCAGGAGTAAAAAGCGAGCCTTACAGGAGTAGACGACTGGCTCAAAAGTACCGTCTCCTCACAATGCCAAAGAGCCAGCAGGACAGAGCAAACAAGCATTGTCATTGGAGGTTGAGCGTAAGCAACCCCAGGTGGAGAAAACTAACAATAGTACAGCAGCCAAACATGAGGTTGGGAAACAGACCAAGCATGCTGTGCATGGTGAAGATGGCAAGCACAGGGCTAAAAATACTACTGTAAAACAACCAGGGCAGCAGCAGCAAAAGCTGTCATCGAATGCACAACACTGTGAAGGCCAAACTGCTGGGGAGAAAGGAAAGTTGGAGAAAGCAGAGCCGTTGGATCCAGTGAAAAAGCGGCAGCCTCAAAATTTGCCTCTAGCGTACTGCTCGCCGTACATGATCCAGCTGACAAAGCTCGACAGTGAACTCTCTCAGGATGAGCTGACCATATCCGAGTATGTTTTTAGCAAAGTCGAAGATGTGGATGATAGGTAATATCTCTAATCAATTTTCTTTGTATGCTAAGTGGCGTTTTTGGCAAAGCATTCTAATGCGTCATTAATGATCAAAGGGTATATGATTGGGTATCAGTAGGTTTGTAATTAGTGATTAACTGTTATCTCTGTTGCTGGTGGATATTTGATTCACTTTTTATGAATGCCTACTATCTTCAGTGTTTTTGCCTGGCTAGGATTGATCAAGTGATATTTGCTTGTGATCAACATGGGTGCAATTGGTGATCAGTAGTTGTATGTTTGGTGATCAATAGTTTTCTAATTCGGGATCAGTAATTAATTGGTTAGTGATGAATAATTTTGTGATTGGTGATCAGTAGTTTGGTGGCTAGTGATCGACTTAGGATCACTTCAGTAAATGTTTGCTTCTTCAATCTTGCATTGTAATTCACTGCTTATATAATTCAACTATTATCTTTGTTGCTGGTGAATATTTGATTCACTTTGTATGAATGTTTACTTTCTTCAATGTTTTCCCCCGGCTAGTGTTGATCAACTGTTATTTGCTTGTGATTAATAGGGGTGTAATTGGTGATCAATGGTTGTGTCTTTGGTGATCCATAGTTTTATGATTCGCAATCAGTGATTATTTGGTTGGTGATGAATAATTTTGTGATTGGTGATCAGTACTTTAGTGACTCGTGATCAACTTGGGAACACTTGAGTAAATGATTACTTTCTTCCATTGTGCATTGTAATTCACTACTCACATGATAAGTGATGTATTTTCCTCCTGTGAACGTGTTGTCTGGTCATCGATCAACAATTTCACATTAGTGATCAGTGTCTTTATGCTGGCGTGATCTATTACTTATGTGATTTGTCATCAATATGTGATCACCTGCGTAAATCTTACTTTTTTTCTTTTTTATTTCCTGGTAAGTGTGTAACCATTCTTTTTCATGTTGATTTTACAGTGAACATTTGTTTGACGGTTGTGGCAATAAGGAGGCCATTAGGGCTTCTATGGTCACTCTAAGGCCAAGAGAGCAGCTTGAGGTAAATGCCATCAACATATGGTCCAACATACTGAATGATTAGAAGAGAAAAAGGGATCTCGCCAGTCCAAGCAGATGTTATGCGATCAAAGTGTAAGTGCCTTATGCTCAACTTATTGCTCAATAATAACTGCATCAGTGATTATAACTAAAACATTAAGTTTTTTAAATATCTACTTGAACAAAATTCTCACCAAGAATGGTTTATCTTCAGTGGTCAATTACATTGCATAAACATACATTGTGTTTTCTTCGATGCAGTATTTCTTTGGCAG
>JAKOGI010004249.1:0-30406 GCA_029747015.1 Carnegiea gigantea
TATATCTCTATATATATGTGTATATATGCCTATATATATATATATATATATATATATATATATATATATATATATGTATGTATGTATGTATGTCATCACCCTGTACAAGAGCAAAGGGGATATTCGAGATTGTAATAATTTTAGGAGTATAAAGTTGCACAGTCACTCTATGAAGTTGTGGGAGAGGGTGATTGAGAGAAGGTTGTGGAAGGATGTTTCGATTTCAGAGAACCAATTTGGTTTTCTGCCAAGCAGGTCGACTACAGAGGCGATTTACCTCCTTAGAAGGCTTATGGGTCTATACAGAGATAGAAAGGTGGATCTCCATATAGTATTCATTGACCTGAAAAAAGCATATGATAGAGTTCCGCGTGAAGTAGTTTAGAGATGTTTGGAAAAGAAAGGAGTGTCACCCTTGTATATTCGAGTTATTAAGGATATATACGAGGGAGGTAAGACGAGTGTTAAGATGCCAGGAGGGGCCACCAATGACTTCTTCATTGTTATGGGCCTGCATCAGGGTTCCGCCTTAAGCCCTTTTCTTTTCACTATTGTTATGGATGTGCTGACAAGAGGGATTTAAGATGAGTTACCATGGTGTATGCTATTTGCAGATAACATTGTTCTTATTGACGAGACCAGACAGGGAGTTAATAACAAGTTGGAGCATTGGAGGCATACATTGGAATCTAAAGATTTTAGAGTAAGCAGATCGAAAACGGAATACCTTCATTGCAGTTTCAATGGAAGGGTAGATACGGGGGGAGAAGTCGCCCTGGATGGGAGGTCAATAAATAAGATCGATAAGTTTAAGTATCTAGGCTCGATAATTCAGCAGAATGGAGATATTGACAAAGACATCAACCAGCGAGTAAAAGTGGGCTGGCAAAAATGGAAGTATACCTCAGGTGTGCTGTGTGATAAGAGGGTGCCCTAGAATTGAAAGGCAAAGTCTATCGTATGGTAGTTAAACCGGCTTTTTTTTATGGATCGGAATGCTGGCCCTTAAAAAAAACGCAGATTCAAAGGTTGTTGGTAGCAGAGATGCGGATGATTAAGTGGATGTGTAGGTATTCGAGGATAGACAAAATTAGGAATGGAGTTATCCGGGACTCAGTTAGAGTAGCTCCTATAGAAGATAAGATGAGAGAAACAAGACTCCGATGGTTTGACCATGTGAAAAGAAGGAGTGTGGACGCTCCAGTGAGGAGATCTGAGATAATCAACTTCTCCGAAGGCAAAAGAGGAAGGAGACGACCAAAGAAGAGTTTGGACGAGGTGATTAGAGAGGACTTGAGAGTTGTCGGTTTGAAGGAGAACCTGGCTCAGAATAGGAAGCTGTGGCGGGATAGGAATAGGATCTTAGATCGCCGAGAGTCCGCCCCATAGTTATCTTTTGGTGCAATGGCATAGTGCTGGTAGTGGTTTTTTTCGCATGTCGTACTTGTATGCAGGTAGTACTTTCTTCTGGGATGAGTCATCATTCGCCTACCCTGGGCTGTTTAGGTATATCATCTTCCTCTGATAGTTTGTTCTTATGCTACATAGCTCCAACAACTAGTCCTTTTATATATCTTGGTCATTTCTTGATATATGTCCTTTATTTTCCCATTAAATGTTTTCACAAAATCTTTTTTCTTTAAAATATTTTCACAAAATCCTTTTTCTGTGGGTCTCTTAGAATCAGCCTCTCTACGGGTAGGAATGCCGGTAGAGGTAAGGTTGCCTACAGTTAGATCTCCCCAGACCCCGCAAAAGCAGGACCCACACTGGGAGGTGGTGATGGTGGTGGTGTTGTTGTGTGTGTGTATATATATATGCGCGCGCGCGCGCGCACACACACACACACACATACATATATATATAAGCTCCCCCTTTAGGTAAGCACTTTTGTTTAGGTGAATATTTCTAATCCTAGCGGTTAGATCTTGATCTGACGGCTCACTGTTGATGTGCCCTTTTAGCAGCTAAAAAAGCAAGGAAATAAAATTTGAGTGACAATATAAGGGTTTCAAAATTCTTCAAATGCCAGTGTCCTTCCCATCCCCGACAAGAATGTCAGTGAACCAAAGACGAACTGTCACTCAACTAGTTTCCTCTCTTCACTAGCTCGTCGATGTCGTCGTGCTACTCATCGGACTATATGAGATCAGTAATGATTGATTGCTTGTCTGGACTTGTTAATTCTCTAATTTAGTTCGGGGTTTACGGTTTTGTGTTATTTGTTAATTCTGACTGCTATTTGGGAGTATAGTAATCTTGATTTGTTTGGTAACCAGTGATTCATGATGGCAGTACACTCTCTTGGTTACTCCTAATCTTAATTGGATACTCACATGGGACTAATTATTATGCACTATACCTTTTTTGTTTGACGGCAAGGGAATGGGGATTTGTTTAACTGGAGTTTTTTTTCTATGTTGTTAGAGGAATATCAAGAATAAACTGATTGGTTATTGAAGTATGTGAGATCAGCAAAAACTAACTGCATATTGTGAACTTCAACCTTGATTGGTGTCCTATTAAGGATTCTTGGTTTGTTGGAGTCTTCATGTAATTGAATTTTCCACTTTGTTTTATGGATGGAAGAGTCAAATTGGTATTTTGTTTTCTTCCCCTCAAACTTTTTCTTTTAAATGAATGTTATCTCATGCTTCAATTTTGTTTCATCTATTGGGGTTATAATGTTGGCCAAGACAATGATAGCAAAACTGTGAGAGATGACAATGATGGAGGGAATGCAATTGCTGAAACAAGTTGTTATGCAAAGCCGATTTTCACTCCATTATATTTCAATATTGGATTTCCATTTAGTACGTAGAATATTAGCCAAATATAGAGTATTCTATTTAGTGTTCTACTCACATATTAGATAAATATTTAATGTTTTGTTTTCAGCCTATTAGCTCAAAGGTAGAGCAATGTGCAGTGCACAGTGATGTGGGAGTCCCATGTAGGTTGCTTATGAATTAGTCATTGTGCTCGGGTCTTACATTTTTGCATTTCTAGTATGTTGCATTTCTAGTTTTCAATGTCAATACTCTGTCTAAAGCTGTGATTCAACCTTTAAACAATCCACTTCAATTAGAGATGCATTGAAATGGGAAGAAGTTTCAGCCCCAAAAAAAAAGAAAGTTTCCATCTACAAAAGCTAAACTTGAATAGATATTTTGATACGAACAAAAAATTGTTGCATATTTTTACATCTCAGCTTGCAATTTGCATCCCACCTTGATAATTGAAAGCCTCATAAATGAATAATCATCAAAGGGAGCCAGGCAATATAGCAAATAAGTTGCTTTTTTTTTTTTTAAGTGCTGGAAAGATATATTTTATCAAAGAACCAATGAGGGTTGACAAGCTAAGGGATTGAACGTATACATTAGCCATCATCTCCATCAAATCTATAACTTTCCTTTTGTGATATTGCTTACTAGCTTCACAGGCCAACTAAAATAGTCTAGCAACTATCAACTGTTTAATCTACACAACTGCCTCTCAAATCATGCACCAAATTCATGTTTATCTAAATTCAAAATTACCATTCAACAAGCGTATGTGGGATTTGAACCCACATCTTTGTGTATTATCACAAGTTGCTCTTCCTTTGAGCTAATGGGCTAGACATAATTGTTAAACCATTAAAACGTGAGCTTGAACATATTCTTCCCAGAGAAACATCCTCCATCACTCCATCAGTCGTTTGTATGGCACTGTCTTTACATCCATCCCTTCTCCCTTGTATATAATATATAATACATATTTTTCCTTATTAAAAAAGCACTTATTATTTTTACCCAAACATAAGACTTTCCCATTTTCCTCCCTAGGTTATTGCTTCCTTTCAAGTAGAGGTGGGATACGGGGCAGGTCAGGTCAACCTGCCCTGTTGAACCGCAGGTCGACGGGTCCCGTTACCGTGAACCGCACCGCACCGTGAAAGTAACGGGGCAGGGCGGGCGGGGGGGTTCACGGGTTCAGTGCGGGGCGGGCATGTTGGCTCGTTTTAAGTAAAACAAAAAAAAAGGTAAATAGAAGACACTGTGTCCATGACAACACGAGAGAGAGAGAGAGATTGAGGGACATGCAAATAATAAAAGTAAGAATTTTGATGTGATGGATTCTGAAGGAGTAGTATTAAAATGTTGACACAAACACGATAAGAGAAAAAAACTAACGACATGATTTAAATTAGCAGTTAATTTTATTAAAAATGAGTGCTAACTAACGACATGATTTAAAATTAGCATTTAATTTTATTAAAAATAAGTACTAATTAAAGATATTATGAGTTTGTAATTATTAAATTAGCAAATAATAACTTATATCTATAGTAGAAGATATTTAAGTATAATTATTTTTTTTCTTTTTACCTTGCGATTGGGGGGGGAGGGAAGGGAAATTAAAAGGGCTTGATCTTAATATGATCATTTAATTAAAATATTTCATATTCTAAAGATTATGAAATAATTAAGTAAAGTATTTCATATTAAGATGCCTACGTATCCCCATATATTTCAAAGAATATTTGTTATTCTATGTAACATATGAAGAATCAAAGCCCACGTAGTTCTTATACTTACCTGACTTACCTGGGCGACTGGAGGTAGAATATGGCAAATATAGGAGAACATCACTCATCATCATCGAGAGCTTCATCTGCAGAGCTGCCACCTGATACTTCTGAACCGGATGAGAAGCTAAATTGTACGAACTGATCAATCCCATCTTCATCATCCTATGGTCAAGGTTGATCTTGAGATCGATTGTACGCCATTTGTCAATCCTTCAAGCATATTAGAACCTTGATCGTGTTTGGGGTTAGGGCAGCTCGTTTATCATTAAGGATCCGTCTCCCAGCATTGAATGCTGACTCAATTGCTACAGTAGAAGGAGGACAAGCAAGAATATCTTTTGCAATTTTGTGTAAAATTGGATATTTTTTCCTGTTTTCTTTCCACCACAATAATATATCAAAAGATTCATCTAGTTGTGCATAACCAGAACAATGCAAATATTCATTTAACTCAGCATACCTACTTTTTGGACCTGATGTAGTAGAAACCCCTGGTCCCCTCATTAGCGTATCATATAAAAATTGACTCACAGGAACAGAAGGCATTGGTTGTGTGGGGGTTTGTGGGGTAGCTGGTTGAGCATCTTCCGAATATTTATCATACAAAAATTGTGACAAGTTATTGCTATCATTCATAATTCTACTAACATCGTAAGGGACATCTAGTTTTTGGTAATAATATTGTAGATAGTTTGATACACGGGTCTTATATCTAGGATCAAGTATAGCAGAAATTAGAAACAATTTGGATATATCAAAAAAATACTTAAGTAATTTTGATTTCATGCTAAGAACACAATCAAGTAAAGGATGGGATGCTGTATAAGATGACAGTTCAGCAATAATCTCTACTATTTTAACAACATCATCATTTATAGTAGGTTGATACATATAAGAAAAATGTGTTGTGGCCTTATCAAATATAGCAAGAAGGCTACAAAAGGCTTGTGCTACGTCCCATAGGTCTTGTGTCAGAATATCCTCACCCATAGCATTGTTGTACAAATCATATATTATTTCTTTATATATATATGTGTCCCTTAATAACTTATATATAGAGCCCCACCTAACAGGCATATCAAGGTTGAAAGATTTATACAGGACAGATTTATTCCTACAAGCCTCTTTAAAAGACCGTCTGTTCCAGTCGGCACTACGAGTCCACCTAATAGCCTTTGTAACAGGGTTAACTATGTAAGATAATGTTTGAATACCATCCTGAGCACACAAGTTGAGTACATGACATACACATCGAACATGGAAAAAATCTTTAACAAGAAAATCAAGACATCTACTCTCAAACATGTAATCAATGCATTTAGTATTACTAGAGGCATTATCAACACTAAGAGAAAGTATTTTGTTTTGAATACCAAAATTCGTAAAAACAGTTATCAAAACATTTTTTAGTAAATATCCATTTTTCGCGCTTTCGATAACTTGAAAGCCAATAATTCTTTTTTACATGTTCCATTTTTCATCTATCCAATGGCAAGTTATACCAAGAAAATTTCTTGAAAAAGAGATCTCCACAAATCGCACGTCACACTAACACGTCCTTTAAAAGCAGTCAAGTAATTCAATAATTCAGTGTAAGTATTAGTGAAACAAGAATTAATCCTTTTCTTAAGTGCACCTCGTGAGATCGGGCGATATGCCGATTGTAGTGAACTACGCACAAAATGGTCAAATGCTTGACTTTCACCCATCACAAAAGGTTTTTCGTCAAAGACAATATACCTACTAAATTCATCAATCATTTTTTTCGGTTATAGAAAAACATATCTGCGTCAGGCTTTACCCTTGGGAACCCGGAAATTTGTACTTGATTAAGTGATATGCTACTGTCCTTTAAAATGCCGTGGGTCTCCAAGTGTCGTGCCATTGCTCCAGTTCCCCATCCAATGTGCATTTCATACTCCGTTTTACGAACCCCGCACACAGTTTTAAACTCCCCTGGCACATTTAGAACATGAACTTTTGTAAAGAAGTTCCACACCCAAGATGTCTATTTCCGTTTTCCTTTATTACTACCGGTCTCATCTCTATTTGGATGAAGAGGGGGTCTTGTAGGTTGGGGTCCAGTTGTATAGCTGATGGGTTGCAAATTGGGTTGTTGCGGCTCACCTTGATGCTCAGTATTTAGTTGGGTAGCATCTCTATCAATTTCAACCTCATGTTAACTTTAAACCGATTCATAGCCTGCTAATTGCTCAAAATGCCGCATCTCTTCTTGTAATCTTAGCATATTCACATATTTAGCCAAGTTAGATCATTTTTTCAATGTCTACACGAATTACAAAAATATAAAATTATAATTAATATTGAAAATATCAAAACTAAGAATCACAAATTATATTTTTTTTCTTCAAAATGTACAAACGTATTTCTAAAAATGTACGAACTTCTAAATGACATTAATAGATACGTGTAAAATTAAATACAAATTTTGTGATTAAATTACATTTGTATTTTATGATTAATACACATAAAATAAATTGGCACTTATCAACTTGTCATAATTAATAACAAATTAACAAAATAAACAATACAAAAGAGCATATTTAAAAAAATGCATGGACTTGTATGAATTAATAACAAAATAAATAATTGTACCATATTTGTAAACAACAACTAACCAAAATTAATTTGACTTCTAAATTGGCACTTATTAACTTGTCATAATTAATAACAAATTAACAAAAATAATAATAGAAAAAACATATTACAAAGAAATGCATTACTAGTATATGAATTAATAACAAAATAAATAATTATACCATACTTGTAAATAACAACTAACCAAGATACACTTACCTTCTAAATTGATCTTGAGTTTCGGTGTCCATAACCATCTTTTCCTTTCCTTTGCTTGATCTTGATCCAATTGCCATTTTTTAAATAGATATTATATTTTAATTTTGTCTAACTAGATTTAGCACAAAATTAATATTAGGAGAAGAATTTAGACTTTAGATCGTAATATAATTAAAGAAAACTTCACAGACTTAGAGATTTTGATAGAGGCAGAAACAACTATGAAATAGAACGAGATAGCAGAAGAAATTAAATTGTGAATTCTTTCAATGCCACGGTTCAAATTTATAACAAAACTTCACAGATTTTGTTACTGAAAAGCAATTGCTATCTTCCTGTGTTGTCAATTGCATTGTCAAATTTTTCCAACGTTCACTGAGAAGTAATCCTAAAATGTTGCTGCAACCTTCACATACATACTCCAAAAATCTACTCTACTCAGTAGCCTGAGGCCTATAGCAGTGCAGCCTGAAATGTTCACATGCATACTCAATCACTGAAAAGCAAAGTTTGAAAATTTAATGCCTGCAGTCTGAAATTTCATGCTTGCTATTCCAAATTGTCGACGGGTTGGCGGTTACGTGGGCCGGGCCGGGCGGTTACATAAACTCGTTTCCACCTTCACCCACCCCGACCCATGTCCCACACGGGTACGGGTTGGGTTGACCGTACCCCGTTATCCACGGGCCTGGGCCGGTTCAAAAGTGGGCCGGGTGCGGGTGGGCCCGGGTTGAACCGGCCCATCCCACCCCTCCTTTCAACTGCCCTTTCAAACCCTAACATGACTTCCCTATGTGAGCTGTGACTCACCTTGCATTTGCGTCACTTGCTTTGACTGCCCACCAGACCACTGTCCAATCGTTACCTTCTACTGCCAGAGGCGGCAACCCTGCTTCATTGCCTTTGCTAGTCACTGGAGCTCAGACATTCTTACTTGGTTGGTAATTTTAAGTCCTTAACTGGAGTCAGAAAGTGGTTATTTTGTTGATGTTTTTAGCCTTTAATTGCTTGCGTTATCTTTATTGTAATTGCTTTAGCCTCAATCACGAGTGATCTTTGTGAGATGGATTTGTATAGTTTAGGAGCTGGGATAAGAGGGATTTTGATGGATTTTAGCCTTGGTCATGAGTGATTGTTCCGAGATGATCTTGTCGCGTGCTTCAGACAATGGCGAATCAGCTGCTTTTGGTTGATTTTCTGTATAGTTTTTCGTTTTCTGTGGAGGTTGTTGACTGTGGTTTTTGTTTTTGATTCTGAGGGTGGTTCGTTTTCTGTTTGATGATCTCCAGAGCTCTCGATTTAGCCCTTTTTGTGTTTGTTTTTTCTGTTCTCTTTTGATTCTCAATCCTTTTTGGGTGAGTACACCACTGATTTGTGTTTGAAGTTTGGGCTTTTGACTGGTGTTGTGGAGAAGCCTTGTTTCATTTGAAAGTTTGATACTTTTTTTGATAAAAAATTATAAAAAAAACAAATGAATATTCATTTTCCTTTTATTGTAACAGCAGCATGGCAAGGGATGTGGTGATTCTATTGGATAATCCAATTCAGTAGTTATAATAAGATGAACTCAATTGAAATTTCTATTTATATGTACATTGCTGGTGTTACAGCTGTAAGCTCGTAATTATGGGAGTCATTGAAGACGGGACTGCAACAGGGCGTTTACCGAGCGCAAAGGTGTTTGCAGTTCACTATCCTGCATATCCTTCATCTATGTCCCGTGCCATAGAAACCCTTGGTGGACCCGACACAATTGCTAAGGTAGTTCCTCTAAGTCTCTAACCTACATCTCCCCATCTGCCCCTCCCAACCTCCCCTGCATGCCCATCCGCAGTAAATGGAATAACAAAGCAAATTAATTAAAAAAATATATTTTGTTTGTTGTTGCATTTCTACTTGATATAGTGGACCTTTTCTTGTTTGATAATTTTTCTTTTCAATGGCTGTTGGTAATTTTTGATGGATTGAGCTATCAGTCCTTTGACAATACATCCTTTCCGATTTTGGGTGTCTCAAAAGTAGTGTCATTCACACATGTTGAAAGAAATTCCATGCATTTAACAAAAGGTGATGGTGATATTGGATCCCTTTGTCTCACTTCACTTTGACTTTGAAAAGAAAAAAAAACCCATAATCCACCATTCATCAATAAAGAGTTACTTGCTGTTCTGTTCTAACGCATTGCATGACCTAGTTTACAAACTGCACAGAGAAATTGAGGCCTTTCAACATATTTTCTATAAACTTGCAGCTGAGGTTGCCGAAAGTGATGGTTTCCAATTTCATTCGAGGTACAAGCAACTACAGATCATAGCTTCCTAGAATGTGGTACACTCCGGTATGGCGGGTACGTGATTCGTGCCTAGTGGATAATTTGGTACGCAAGGATCGTTATTAGTACATCTAGTTCTTCAATTCAAAACTTCGCATATCGTAGAGACTCATAACATGATTTAATAATGATGGTTCTCTCTCTTCCCTATTCTCCCCCTCCCATGGGGCAACACTTGCAGATTACTCCTTATTTCTTTCTCTCTTCTTCTCGTTTTGCTCTATAAGAGGCTTGGTCATTCATGGCATCCTAAAAATCTTTCCATTTTCTTCAAAATTTGGCCTATGGATCACGAAAATATGCAACACCATTGAGGTAGGGGATGGGTTCGCTGAATTCGCCAGATTTGGGGTATTGGTACGCTAAAGTTTCACCTACTGGTTCGCGCGAATTGGTTCGCGGTACTCTGGGGGGTTGAGAGAATCGGGTAACTATGCTACGGATCAATCACCTATGTTTTGCAGAAGATTGATAATGATGTGTTGTTATGTAGACCTCAGGTCAGTTGCAGTCTTATCTGATATGTTCCACAAATTCAATGTTGCCTCTGGTTTGCATGTTAGAAAGGAAAAGTCAGAAACAATTTCTGTGTGCACATCAGGGAGGTGAAGAATGACGTTAACGCTTTTACTGGTTTCAAAGAAGGGAGTGCCCGTTTCCCCAAGGAAACTGAATTAAGGATGATTGCCCGATTCTTCTTGACGAGATGAACAGCAGAATCTCAAGTTGGGAAAAGAAAAGAATTAGTTATGCTGGCAGAGTGCTGCTAATTAACTGGTCTTTCATTTTCTTGCTCCCTAAACATATTCATTAAATTGAGCAAATTTGTAGGAGTTTTCTCGGGGATGGTAGGGCTTATATGGATAAAGTGCCTATGATTGCTCGAGATTAAGTATGCAAATCGGAGAAAAAAGGCGGGTTGGCTAGCAAACACATTAAGCATTGGAATCCTACATCTGTGGGAAATATGTTTGTTTGGAACTGCGGCAAAAAAAGGATCCTATGGGTCAAGGAGTCCATCATGTTTATATTAAAGGGAAGAACTGGTGGGACTGTAGTGCACCAGCAGATAGTAGCTGGGCTTGGAGACAAGTCGTCAAAGTCAAAGACTCAAAGATACGTTAAAAGTTGGCTAGACTTTCAACCAAGTGAATGAGACATTTTCATGCTGATATAAATTCTGCTTATGAATTGTTGTTGATGGATCAAGAGCAGAATTAGCATTGGGCAAAATTGATCTGGCGCAGTTGGAATTTGCCCAAGGCATCATTTATTTCCTGGCTAACAGTGCTTACGAGTAAAACTAAGGAGAGAATGAAGAAATGGGTATTGTAGACGATGACACTTGCAGTTTGTATGGGAAGCAATTTGAAAGTATTGGATATCTCTTCTTTTGATGTGAATATACTAATCAGATATGCTGCACATGAGAACTGTGATGAATTGTACATTTCCCGATTTTGCTACCTTGCAATTGGGTATCTAGCAGGATGAAGGCTTAGCCTATCGAAAGGAGAGTTGTGCATTCGAACTTGTCTACAGCAATTTACTATGTCTGGAGAGAAAGTGATGACGGAATTGTCAAGTCTGAGACTACTACTGTTGATATTCATGAGTAATATGCTGAATTGCAGGCTTCCAGATTTGCTACCTTAGAATTGGGAGTCTAGCAGGAAGACCGATAAGCCTATCAACAGGAAAGTTGTGTACTGCGTTAGTCTACAGCAGTTTCCTAATTTGGAAAGAAAGGGATCTCGTAATCTTCAGGGCTAAGAGTACTAGTGTGATGCTCTTGCTAGTTTTGTTGTTTCTGTTGCAAAGAAACAATTTTTGTATAAAATCAATGAGAAGAATGGAGAGTATATGGGAATATGTTTACATAAGGGAGGGATCTACTTGGACATGCCCAAGGATACAGATACAAAGCATAAGCAGTTTTGTAATGGAATGAAAGCTACTAACTAACTTAACCCCCCCCAAAAAAGCTAATGTCATTTTCACATCTTTTTTTAACTACCTTTTTTTTTGGGGGGGGGGGGGATATATATTTAGTTTGATTTCATTTTGGGACATACAATTTTTGAAAGTCCGTACTTTTTAAAGGCATACATAATTGTTTGCTGATAAGGATGGTTATTTCGAGTTCAGTTGGAATTTGAATATTGAACAATCTACGCTACCTTTTTTACATTTTCTGGCATTATGAATGAAGTTAGGACAAAATTCGGGCAAAGAAAAAGATGTTCTTTTTCATTTTTTCTCTCATGGTCTAACGGAGAAGCAATTCTATTTGCAAGTATTATGAATGTAGTATATTAATTGGGATGCTGGATAGTTCATTGTCTTTGTTCATTTCGTTTCAGAAGTCCTCTGTAAATATCAAAAAATCCCCGGAAAGTCAGGAGAGAGAGAGGCTCAGTGGCCGTACGACTTTTGAGTTTTGTCTACGTTGAAATGTCCATCTGAACTTTCAGGGAGGATGAGGTGGAGTGGTGAACAAAGCAATTGTCTTATTGAGAACCGATCTCCGTCTAGTCTCCTTATAGTCTGCACATTTTTCTTTTTAAAGTTCAAAGGCTTACGTCCCCATATTCAGGATTGTCAATGCCGCCTCTTATATTTATTTATTTATTTATTTTTTGGGGGGGGGGGAGGGAGTTCGGGAGGTTGGCATCTCTCTTAGTTTAAAAAAGCGCACTTGAGGTGTGCCTAGGCGAGAGGCGACCAGGCCGGCCCCTCAGGTGACCCTAGGCGCAGCGAATTCCGGAGGCGCAGGGAGGCGCGCGCCTCAAGTGCACCTCAGTCGAGGCGCAGGCACAGCGCTTCTCTCGCCTCATAGCAATTTGCGGTGGTAGAGAGAGATTTTTAAGAAATTAGTAATCAAAAGCCAGAATTTGTCCAAATTGAACCTTACCCAAGTAATAATTGTTAGATTCGAGTTAAAACCCCCATCCAATTGCATCAAATTGCTTCGAATTCAGCCTAATTTTCAAAATCCTATTTTTTGGAAACCCTAATTTTCCGAAACCCGGATCTCTCTTGGATTGGAGGCTTGTATGGTGGCCAGATCCGGACAGATTGGGTCGACCTACTTCCTTAAGCTTTTCCGGCAGCCGATCTTTACCGGCCGCCGGCGATATGCTCTGGCAAGTGCTGTGTTGCGCCGTTGACTTCCTTATGCAGTAGGGCTTCGAAAGGCTGGCTGGGTGGGTTGCTCAGTTCTCTTCTCTCCTTGTTTTGGTTTCATAGTAATTAAATGTCTCATTTTTTTTGGGACAGTGGGTGGTAACGTTTATCTGCTCCCTGGGAAACATGTATGTGGGCTATTTTTACTATTTGTATATTGTGTGCATACTTGCTAAATCTCTATTTTTTTATTATTTTTTTATTTGATACTGCTAAATCTCTAATTGTCAACATTTTAGTCTTTTATTTTAGTGAGTTATAATATTACTTTGGCATATTTTATACTATTTTACAACCATCTTAGACTTTATAACGACCGTAATGATATCAAATCAGTGTAGTGATGCAAGTATATGACTTATTTGGGTATAATATGTTTTTTGAATAAATTTTTTGTAGTTTTTTTATGAAACTGTGCCTCGCGTCCTTGAGGCACGCGTCTTTGCCTTGAGGCTCTCGCCTCGCGCCTCCGTACCCTTTGCACCTCAGTGCGCCTCGCGCTCTTTTAAACTAACGCATCTACTATTCATGCATATTGTGAAGGAGGTAGGTTCTAGCGACAAGTTTGCTTCTCTAGTGTTGCCTTCACAGAATAGGAGCATTCCCTAGGTATCCCTCCTGGAAGTTCTTTCTTGCTCTTCGTATTGGTGATATTAAGAACTCTACCATTTGGATGACTGATTGCTCAGCTTACGCTTATCTATCTTCACTCTTGATTAAAATGGAAACAAGGAAAACACCTTCTTGAAACCGAAAAAGTCAGAAATGTGAGACATTGTACTAAAGATTGTGCCCTTTGTTATAAACAGATTTCTAATAGATTGGTGGGACTTGTTAATTTGTGTAGATGTGTAATCAGACAACTAAGGTAATACTAATGAATGTTTATGTGTCCTCTATGAGTTGTATTACTATTTAGTGGCTTGATAATCATAACCCTAAACTATTACCATGTAAGCTTATATCTAAGGTTTACTAGGCTAGTCAGGCTCGAACTGAGTAACAAATATCCTTTCAAAGTTACTGGTTGACAAATTCAATATTGATGGAGACTCTAGGATTTGAGATTACCAAGCAGTTTTCAAGAGAAAGCTGAGCAATTCAAGTGGCTGTTAAGAGTGAAATAGCTACCCAATGTCATCAGAATATGAAATTCTGGCTGAAAAGACTTTATTGGGACACTCTTGACCCATGCTGTGGCTGAAAATTCTACGAAGTTGAAGCTTGTCATTACAATACGAGATTTCATGTTACTGACTTTTAGGGTTTGGTCTTTCTTCTGGTCAAGCCTGAAAAGATTTTGTTCTGTTTTTTGGGTTCCCCAAAGTTGCTGTCAGCAATCTTTTTTGGTTCTCTGCTTTATCTTTCAGGGTTCATTATTTTGTTGTATGTCTAGTGCACCCAGGATATGACATGACACCTGGGAAAAAAAAGATATGACATGTATACTGGACACGTATTGAAGAACAAATTAATTATTTAATTACTTGTGTGTTTATGATTAGTTTTATCTTTTTGGTCATGGATAGTGTCATGTTTGGATGTGTACGGCAACAAATTGCTCGCAGTGTGTGCGGTCCACAGCTGTCAATGACAAATCTTGATCTGCTTTTGCCATCTACGTAGTCAACATGCGTTCGAGAGTGTCTGACGAGCGTCCAAGGGTGTCGGTGTCTGATATATATCCAACACAGATATGTGAAGTCGTGGAGGATGTCCATGACTTGGCCATGTTTGCAAATGGGTTTTTGGCCCCAAAAAAAAAAGCTTTTTGAGAGGTTCATTACTCTGTTGTATGCCTAGTGCATGCAGGAGTATATTTAACTGGCATATCTAGTGACTAGGAGATTACAAAAGGCTTTTGATAGGATATGTTTTCTCGAATGCTTTTGGCGTGATAGAACTAAATGCCAGCTTGTTCTTAATTTCCCAGGCACATGTGAATTGTGGGCTGATTAATGATTTTCTATCATTTAAAGTTGTGCCAATGTTGAGCAGCTTAGTATAATCATTATTATCTGCAGGTTCGCACCTTAACTTCAAACAAGTTGGAGCTACATTTCCGTCCTGAAGATCCATTTTCCCATCCTGCATTTGGCCAACTTTATCCTTGTAACAATTTGTTGTTGAAAATATCCAGAAAGAATAATTCCGGCTTTCAGAATCACAATGTATTTAATGGTCAATCCAATGAATCTGGTTCCATGAGTAAGTTAGCTCAAACTGAAAAAGGATCCGCTGCTTCCACAAGCATGTCCGACACGCAGACAACCGAAAATTCAGGCATCTACACTGCTGACATTGTTGCTCGAGTTCAGGAAGCTTATCATTTTACTGGTCAGTCGGCAACTTTTTGCATCTTCTGCACTTTACAAGTGGGAATTTTAAGTCTTGCATTGATTCTGAAAACGATGGTAACCCAAATATGTGTTCTTGTGATTGCTTTTTTCTCTTCTGTCTTCTCATCAGCGAAATGAGTCCTGTAAGCATTGGAAAAAATCTGTGTATGTAAACATTTCTAATACCTCTGCTTGCCTCTGGCCAAAATGCAAAAAGAATGTAAAGAAATTGGATATGTTTATGAGTTCTTGATGAACCAACTGTTATAATGTTTTGATGTACAGAAGGGTTTTCAAAATTTTGTTCAAATGTCATCTAAACGTTCCCTCCAATGAAAAAAAGGGAGTGAAACGATGTCGTAAAGCGAATAAATGTCTCAGTCAGCTACTTTTTTTCTTTGCTGAATTTTGTGCACACGTACAAAATTAAGCTTTTTCTGAATTTTAGTTCTATGGACAATTTATTGGTAGAGATATACCTCCTAATCTGTCTTGATGTTGAGTTGATAAGATTTTCTGCGTGCTCACTGAGAGAAGGGCAGCTGGCCACCATGATGATTAGGTATCTGGTCTGCAGTTGAATGATATAGTTTTGCTTCGATAAAATTCTCTGATTTCCGCCACAGGGATGGTAGATTATCAGCATGTCATTGCAGTTCATGCTGATGTTGCACGGAGGAAAAGGGGAAAGTGGGCTGAAGCGAAGGAACCTTTTGGTAAGGTTGTTGCCTTGAAATAAACAGGTTTTTACTTGTCCCTGGCCCCCCGGTTTGAATATTCTGACCTCCCCCCCTTTTCTTGAATTACTTGTTCATAGAAAATCTTGGCAATGAAGATGATGAAAATTTGATGATGCTGGCACCTCCACTATTTTCGCTGAAAGATGTTCCGGAGAATTTAGTGTAAGATAATTCTATCCCTCTATGGATCTCCTTATAATTAAAGTCGTAGTAGTTTTGAACAAATTGCTTTCCTTCTTAGTTGCATCTTTGGTGGCATTCACCTTGTTGTGAAATGGCTATTCATGAGTTACTGCAAACTGACAGTTATGATTGCCTATTCACTTGAGTGTGGGTGCTTAGAAAATTGTGCTGTTTTCTGGAGTCTTTTATCCATAATTTATGAGATCTAAATTGCAGAATAATTTGCGGGAAGAAAATGCTCAAAGAACCAACTTTAACTTCTTGTGCAACTGATTGGGTTGGAAACATTTATGATAGTGGTGATGGAAACTTTATCGCCATGTGATGAGAGTACGTGACTCCAAAATTTCTAATGAAATGCAGTGACATGAAGATAACTCTTAGATAGGTCTCTCTTTAGGATGTCGGGTTTCTTGTTATCAGCTTCTCACTGCAAGTGCCCGTCTTCACTCTGATTCTAACTCGTCATGTTTATTGAACGGCTATCTTGTACTTAATGCATCTTTGCCTTGTGTTTTCACTATCGTCTTTCATGTTTCCACAATCATTGTCATGTTCTTCAAATTCATGGGTTCCCCTGGTGTTCTATGCCCCTTGATTTTTCCTTTTAGGATTTTCCAAATGTAGGAAATTGCACCCTTATTATGACCCAGGTTCAAGTGGTGCAGTGGAGTAGTGAACTATGCTAGTTGCAACTCTTGTTCTTGTTGCTTATGTCCTTGTTTATTCTTGATAAATTGAGAGACCATATTTATCATCTCATTGGCTTTACGTTATTCAGGTTGAGACCATCAGCCACAATGAGTTCGAAGAAGAAACAAGAGGGAGTTGTTGAACACCGTTGGGAGGTATTCTATATTTGCTGTTTAGGTTATTTTCAGTTATGAAAATGTGATTAGTCTATTAATGATTTAGAATGGGTAAATCACCAATTTTTCTTCAATATGAGTAATGTAGGTGCAATCTAGAATATTAAAATCTTGATTCAAGTATCTCTCACAATGAGAGAGGTTGAAGATGTGTAGAAACATATGCATTTTCTAGTGACTATTTTTGCAATGATATAGCATCACATTTTATAACTATGATTCCAATACGCTAATTTTGAGATTCGAATTGATATAGCTAATCAATATTGACATGGTGATTTCTATAAAGATTGGAGAAAAATAGGCGTATGGGGCTTATGCCATTTGTAGACTTTGAAGAATTCACTATATTCAACTTAAATGTCTAGTGCATAATCTAACTTGTCCCAATCACTCTAGCAGTCTTGAAACTGCAGAGGTATGTTATAATGTCACATAACAGGTTCTCACTGCTGCGGCTTCATTAATTGTTTGGGAAACTCCATTTGATGCGGTCAGACTTTGACTGCTTCCATTTGGTCTAAGTTCAAATTCATAATCCAAATGGTACCCTTTCTAGTTTGACAGACTCCAAACCTTGATCTTTACAGTTAACTTTGGCGGGTAAGTCTGAGGTATTATATTCGTTTTTGGAGCGTTTTGATGAAAGTTTACCATAAGCCCACGCTACCACGCCTGTAGAACCTTATTTTGGCTTCAGCCTCCACTACCACTCCACGCCAGCATTTCCTCCCCTCCCCCTCTTTTTCCCCTTTCCCTCCCACCTAGTGCATTGCTCCTCTCTTAACATATTCCTTCACAAACACCCCATTGGCATTCCAAAAACCTTCAAGATCAGTGACTGGAAAAGAAGTGATGTTAGCGGCCAACAAAAGGAGTGGCCAATGAAAGGATTTATTGGCCTACAACAATAGGGCCATTTA
Source organism: Carnegiea gigantea (assembly GCA_029747015.1). Taxonomy (NCBI): domain Eukaryota; kingdom Viridiplantae; phylum Streptophyta; class Magnoliopsida; order Caryophyllales; family Cactaceae; genus Carnegiea; species Carnegiea gigantea. The sequence continues at coordinate 17,966 of JAKOGI010004249.1, forward strand.
GACTGTTAAAATAGTTTGCTGATTTTGATATTTTTGAACAGAGAGAGGAATGAGAAGGATTTGGGGTCAATTGAGGCCAGGTTAAGGCTGCTAGCAAGAAAAGGAAACAATACATTTATGATTTATGACATAATTGTATTATGTTTAGGAAATTATTGTATTTTGGTATTTTTAATTGTATTTTCGGATTTTGTCCTGAGGGTATTTTTAGGATGGTATATTTTAGAATATAAGTCATATTAGGATTGAATCTACTGGATGAGGCATAGGACTATGAGGAACGACTAGAGGCCAATGCATTAACTGATGCCATGCTTGAAGTGCATGAAGTCATAGAAGTTGACAGGGTTCCCAAGATTGAAGAGGAGATCGTAATAAATTCTTAAGTCAAGGAAATACTCATTGATAATTTCTTTGACCATTATAGAGACTTTTTCTTCCCTCCAGGCACATTTGAATGAACACAACCTAGAGGAGTAATGTTTGCATTGTACATCGTGGTCTAGCCTCAGATTTGCTTTGAAAGTGTTGTTCATTCTACATATATTCTCACTCCACATATTCTCCTTTTCTGCAAAACTTATGTTCAAGTTTTTTCTAAGAGGGGGAGAATAATGCAGCTAGCTAGAGAAGGAAACAATAAATTCATGATTTATGACATAATTGTATTAGGTTAGGAAATTATTATATTTTGATATATTAATTTGTATTTTCAGATTTTATTTTAGGCATGTTTTTTAGGATAGTGTATATGTCATATTAGGATTAGGAAAGTAATATTTAAGATATATGAGGATACTAGAATATTCTAAAAAATAGAGCTTGAGATCTTAAAGGACATAGCTTTGCCCTAAAACATATGTTGGTTTCTCTCATTCTAAGTAGCCTGCCTTATAGCCAAAGGAATAATTTTTTAAGCTCTAAGAACCGAACTCGCCTTTATCCTTCTCCTTGGAGCCACTAACACATCTTTCACATGAGACGGTTGGACCCAACTAGCCCCCATCGAAGATAGAGATAAATGGCAAAATGAAGAAACCCATCAACAATGCACAAGGAGATGATCCACACATAAAGCACCTACTTGGACCGCTAAAACTTCTTGTAAGCGTGTCCCCTGTAGGAATCTTTACTTTGATGGTCACCCAAGCTGAGAAGCAAGTTGTTATGGGAGCTTTAGAATTTCAAATGGACATGAAAGGAATATCCAGGGCATTCAAGGCTTCAAAATTCGTGATATAAAAGCTCTTGACGGTAAAAAACCCCATAGAGTCATGCAATCAAACAATCTCATCATTATTGTGAGGCAAAAACTTCAGCTAGTAAAGCCATCAAACTGCAAATGCAATCCTATTCCCAATGGTTCAGGCTTCTCAGAAAGATCCTCGCTGACACCATACCAATGGCTATTGCCAAATTCCCTATCAGTAAAGTTAGTTTTTTTTTTTAAAAAAAAAAATCAGGAAAAGAATAAATATATTTCATTAACAAAATGTTAGATGCAAAGCTAGCATCCTACAAAAGTCTCTACACATCCCATATGCACACTATTCACAAAATCTAAAAGATCATCAGAAAAATAACAAAAGATCCCTTTATCCCAAAAATAAAGAGACTTAATGAAATAATCTTCAAAACATTGAAGCAACATCTCCACACCCTCAAAGACGCTCTTATTTCTTTCACGCCAAATGCTTCAAAAAATTGCATGAGGAAATAATCTAGCGTTCTTCGCCCAAAAAGCCCTCCCAAGCAAAGAGGTGATCCGAAATAGGATTGAAAATAACCCAAGAAACTCCCAGGCAACTAAAGGCTAGATCCCAAAGAGCTCTTGCAAAAGGCAATGGAGCAATAAGTGGTTCACCGATTCTTTTTCAGCTTTGCATAAAAGATACCGATTCATCAAGATCTTACCCATCTTTTGCAAATTATCGTAAGTCAAAATACCATCATGGGAAGCCTCCCATATAAAAAAAGACACTCTAAATGGAGCCAAAGATTTCCAAATAAACTTCCACGGGAAACACATTCCCAATAGCAAATGCAAAGTTCAAGAAGGCATAGAGGCAAGCTTTATATAATAGGATTTGACAGTGAAGCTCCCTTTAGGATTTAGATCCCATTTGACTGAATCAAGAGAGGATTGACTATCATTAAAGTTCTTGATTTAATATATTAGAGCTAGTGATTGACATCAAAGGGAGCAGAGAGGTGAGCAAAAAGTGAAATAAGACAACAATGTTTTTGTCACTTAATTAAAATTTGAGGTTGTAGTGATGGATGGGTAATATGTGCATATAAGTAAAAATAGAAGGACACCATTTGCGTTACGAATTCGAAATTGGACCAAATGTAAATAGTTAAACTATGAGGGCATCACGTGGAATTTCGCTCTTTGTTTGTAACTAGCTGAGACCGGCGCGTTGCTCCAGATTAACTTTTTAAAATAAATGTATGATACGTTGCTAGGATTATTAAATAATCATTCAATCTCATAACTAAAAAGAGATTTTCCATACAACAGAGAGAAGGGAGCCTAGAGAGGAGTTGGCAAGGGTTTTGCAGATGGAAGAAATTTCTTGGAGGCAAAAATCAAGGGCAACACAAAGTTTTTCCATAGAATAGCCAATCTGCGTAGGAAGTTCAACTTCATGTCAGGGCTGGTGATTGAGGGGAACCGTTATGAAACGATTGAAAATATGAAAAGCTCTATACAAGGCTTCTACAAGAAGCTGTTTTCTAAGACTGAACCCTGGAGGCCGAAAGTGGATGACTTATCACTGCCCTCTCTATCTACCACTACCAGGAGGTTCTTGAGACACAATTCGATGAAGAACTCACTAGAGCTCTGCATGACTGTTGTGGGGATAAGGCGTCTGGCCAGAGCCCTAAATGGCATGACTATGGCTTTCCTTCAAGCAAATTGGGATACGGTGCAAGGGGATGTGTTAACCATGTTCTTGAAGTTTTACACTAATGGAAAAGTTGTGGCTAGCCTTAATGCTACTTTTATTAGGCTTATCCCAAAGAGAGTTGATGACTTGACGCACAGAATATCAAGGATTACCGCCCAATTAGTTTGATTGGTTGTATTTATAAGTTGCTCTCAGAGGTGTTAGCTCGTAGGCTGAGACGTGTCATTAGGGGTCTCATTTCTGAGAATCAGAATGCTTTTGTTGGGGGTATGCAGATTTTGGATGCAATGCTCAAAAGAAATGAGCTTATTGACTCAAGGACCAAGTTAGGTAAGCCGGGGGTTTTTTTGTAACCTAGACATCCAGAAGGCTTACAAGTTACGACCACGTCAATTGGGATTTATGAGAAAAATGGGGTTTGGGGAGAGATGGACTGCTTGGATCCGCCATTGTATTTCTTCTGCTTCTTTTACGGTGCTAGTTAATGGTTCTCCTTCTCAATTCTTTTCTGTATCTAGAGGGTTGCGCCAGAGTGACCCTATCTCTCCTCTTTTGTTCGTATTGATAATGGAAGTTTTCATAAGGTTGGTAAATTCGGTAAATACGGTTGCTACGGTAGGGCTTATATCTAGGTTCTCTATCGGCTGACTAAATGCATATGCTACTGATGTCTCTCAACTACTTTTCGCTGATGATATGATTATCTTATGTGGTAATGATTTTGAACAAATAGTGAACTTGCGTGGCATTCTTATTTGGTTTGAGGCAGTGTCCGGCCTAAGAGCCAATATGTCAAAGAGCTCTATCTTACCAGTTGGGCAAGTGGACAATATCCAATTGCTTGCAGATATTCTAGGCTGCTCTATTGATTCTTTTCCAACATCATATATTGGACTCCCTCTTGGTGCAAAATTTAAGGATAAATTCATTTGAGAACCTGTAGTTCAGCGTTTTGAGAAAAGACTATTCGGGTGGAAATCAAAATATCTTTCCAAAGGGGGGAGATTCTTTCTCTCAAAATATTTAAATATCAAAATATTCGAGTGCAAATTTAAAAGTGTTATGTCGAGCATTCTAGCTTACTTTCTCTCACTCTTTCCTTTGCCCGTATCAGTGGCAGATAAGTTAGAAGTTATTCAAAGAAAATTTCTTTGTGGGTCTTTTGGTAGTGATTTCAAATTTCATTTTGTTAGATGGAATACTATCAAGAATCCCATACCTAAGGGGTGATTAGGAGTTGGGGATCTTAGACTCTTCAATGAGGAATTGCTAGGCAAGTGGCTGTGGACATACATGAATGAGACGGATAGCCTTTGGGGAAGGGCAGTTAGGAGCAAATATGGTGATAATGGTCTTGGGTGGTATCCCTTTGAACTAAGTGGTGCTTATGGCCAAAGTTTGTGGAGATTCATTTATGAAGGATGGAGAAGATTTTATCATAATTTTTCCTTTGAGGTTGGTGTTGGTTCTTCTATATATATATATATTTTTTTGGCGCGATCGTTGGCGTAAGGAGGTTCCTCTACGGGATCTCTTCCCCTCTCTTTATGTGCTTGTTGTGAATAGAGATGCTACTATTGCAGATTATTGTCAACGTGGGCCTGACACTATTGTGTGGTCTCCTCTTTTTTTTTTTTTTTTTTTGTTTGGTAAGTAATCAAAAAGGTATATTAAATGGACACCAGGGTGATATCACCCATGTACAAAAGGGGCAATACATTATGCCCTTACGCTCTTATCCATAATGCAATCAACAAAAGCCAAAAAATTTAAATCTTTGTTACCACTAAGCCCCACACTCCAACTATACAACAACCTCAAAAAATAGAGCTTGAAATCTTGAAACGACAAGACTTTATCCTCAAAAATACGACGATTTCTCCCCTTCCAAGTAGCCCACCAAATAGCCAAAGGAACCATGTTCCAAACTCCAATGACCATTCTCTTAAGCATGTCATCTTGCTTAAGGTGACTGCCCAAGTAAAGAAACACACTTTTGTGGGAGCTTTAGACTTCCAAATGGACTTAACAGCAAAATCACAACCATCCTCGGCTTCAAATTGTGTGGAACAAAAACTCTTGACACTAAAGGATCCCTTAGAGTTCAGTGACCATACAATTTCATCCTTACCTTGGGACAAAACCTCTTTGACAGCAAGTACGGCTAACAAATTGTGTGGTCTCCTGTTTTCATCCTTGATGCTTTAGTTGATGACACTATTCTTACCACCTTTCTCAGCAAGTTGAGTGAGATTAGACCCAGGATTGACCTGATGTGGTTCCTTGGGATCTCAACTCTAAAGGAGTTTTCATTGTTAAATCTTATTACTTAAAGCCTCTTTATTCAAATTCTTATCATATACCTCCCTCCACATTTAGGTAAATTTTATTTGTAACCCACAGTTTTTGAAATTATTATTTGAACCTCCTTATTTTAGAATTCATTATCATACGTAGGAAATTTATTATTATTTAATCACCCTCACATTGGTACTTTGAAGGGCAAATGATAATAATTTTTAAGTTGAGGGAGGTTAAATAATAATTTCAAAAACTGTGGGTTACAAATATGATTTACATAAATGTGGAGGGGGGTGTATGATAATAATTCCTCTTTGTTCTGTGTTCGCTATGGACTCTGGCTCCAAAGAGCTGTTCCCTTGGAAAATTGTTTGGAAGACTTCAGCTCCCTTAAAGGTGTCAGTTTTGGTGTGGGAAGCTTCGCATGGGAGTATTTTGTCATGTGATAATTTACAAAAGAAGGGAATTATCTTGGTGAATAGATGCTCTATGTGCAAAGAGGATTTGGAGTCTCCTGATCACCTATTGCTACATTGTCAATTTGCAAGGGCTCTTTGGGAGTTATCCTATAGTTGCTTGGAGGTTTCTTGGGTTGTTTCGGATTCTGTCAGGAATTATCATTTGGCTTGGGAGGGTGCTTTTGGTAGGAAAGTTAAAGAGAAGAACGTCATATTGATCCCACATGCGGTTTTTTGGACTATTTGGTGAGAGAGAAACAAAAGAGTCTTTGAAGGGGATGAGACGCCTCTTCAACGAATCAAAGATATTATTATCAAGACTGTTTTTTTCTGGTATAGTGGGAACTTTTACCAATCTTTTTTTGATGTAATTGATTTTGTGGATAGGTTCTATCTTGGGTGTACACAACCCTTTTGTAGAATTCCTGCTTGCATCTATCCTTTTGTACATATTTAATTTATATATATTTTACTCTTTTTCCTTTTCAAAAAAGAAGAGATAATAAAAACATAAAAAGACCTGAAAAATTATTTGTAATAAGCATCCACAAAATTAATCTACATGTATATTATATGGGCTTTGAATTTCAAAAGTTTATTTTATTAACTTGCTATCCAATTTTCCATGTTTGAATGAGTCATTTGAGATGGTCGGGAAAAAAAATCATATGAGAAAACATGTGAAAGTTATTCTAATTGGCATAAATAACTTTGCTTTTTTTTTTTTTTTTTTAACTTTTGTGAAAACACATTCATAAATACAGGACATTTGAAATAAAGATGACCAAGATTACTTTAACGTGTTGGTAAACTTGTTATCCAGATTTTGTCAAATAAAATACATTCATAAATATGGTACATTTAAATAAAATTTTCACTTCTATATAAGCGCTAATGCTAGATAAAAAAGCAATCAAACTATTGGGGTAAAACTGTAAAATACCTGAGGCCACAATACTGATTACAAAATCTATGATGGTTATTGATCAAATAAACTCTGATCAAGCCATTCCCAAATCAGTGCCTACTTCCACGACACGATTAGCATTAAAAATGCATTAGTATCAATCAAAATGGCCATGAATCTAGTAGTAAATCTCATCCGTAATACCAAATTGTTTAAGCATATTTAGGATACCAACCGCCTTGGGTTACAGCTTTTGCTTATATAATAACAATATGTCTCCACACAATTCCAACGCCAATTGAACCAAGGTGGAGGGGATAGGACTAATAGGAGTAAAACCAGAGCAGCCTCCTAGGCCAGCCTCCAGTTGATTTGACACCAAAAACACGAATGCCAATCTCCATCCGCCATTTTAAAGCTAGGATCCAAACTGGATATCTGAAAAGAAGTTTTAAGAGAAAATGAATACTATATGAAGTCAATTAAACGAATAAATAGACCAAGTTACACTTGGCCCAGGATACCAAGTCCTCCAATTTACCGTTACGCACAGAATAAAGAACTACTACTACTAATGAAGGAGCAAATAAAGGGATGCATATCCCCCCCCCCCCAAAAAAAAGACAAGGGAAAAAAAACCCCTCATCAGTTACCACACCGCCCCCCCCCCCCAAAAAAGGTCATGTTCCTTAGAAGAGAAACTTATCCTTGTTTCTCGTAGTCAAATGAAAGGCATCATCCCTCAATTGACTCTCAGATAGAAATTTTCCTTGAACAAAAATCATCAATTTCCAACATTTGGCACAATCTCCATGCAAATGGAAGGATGAAAATATCAAACTTTGGATATATTTTCTCGATATCTGAAAACTAAATAATCAACATTCCTTTGTTCTTTAGCAATGAAAGAAATATTCCCAACAACATGTTTCCCTGTACCCAAAATTGGGGAGGAGGCTCACAACTCTACACGCTGCACCCATCTGCTTATACCTCTCCTAGTACTACTCTTTTCAACAAACTAACTACTTATCCCAGCATGTTGCATGCGATTAGCCCCTTATCCTGCCTTCTAGCACTTTTCTACCTCAGCTAACACCATAGACCACCTCTCTCTCCAACCCATCGCCAAAAAAGTGAGGTCTCTCTGCTGTTATTCCTTATATTTGGCATTCTGCATCTAACATATTCAGTTAGCCCAAATAACATCGATCTATCCACTGTCTCACACCTCCGTCAACCCCATTGCCATAACTAAGGCTACGTTATTATCATTTGGCATGTTCAGCACCTTGCCCAACCTCTAACAAATTCATTAATTTAACCCCAAAAAAACAGAGAGATATACAATCCCTAAAGCAATAAAAAAGTGAATGGACAATTTTCAAGGGGAAGAAGCTTACTAAGGAGTAGCTAAGATTGAAGGTGTAAAGGTTTATGAAATATTGAATGAATTGGATGCTTAGTTCAAATCAAACCTTGAAGGAGAAGTCAATAAAGCATTCCCACTCTGTGTAGCACCTAGCACCTGATTCACTGTGTAAAACATCACATCTGATTCATAACCTAATACAATCTCTAGCGACCAAATGAACTAAGAGCAAGCATAAGTGTGATACAATTTTGAAAGATAATTGCTAAAAACCAACTTATGGCTACAAAAAAAACGGCTAAGAAATAGTTTTAGAACTTCAGACACATCAGAATTTCCATAAATATTCCATTTAAAAAATAAATTCTATAAACTTATGCAAAATAAAACAAAAATGAAGAAATTAATACATCATATCGAATTGATGAGTTTAAAAAGCATGAAAACCTAGGGGGAAAAAAAAGCAATTAAACAGTGCTACTAAACTATCATCAGTTCAGGAGCCTTGTGTATGGACTTCTGAATTATACACTACTTCTATTTTAAAAAAGTAAGAAAGTCGCATAGAAGTCAGATAGGTAGAGATTGTTGTCAACCCTAACTCTAACATTGTCCTAGTTTTCAGTATGAGAGTTGAAAATTATCATCTAAATGTGAGGCTTTCATTTGAAGGTTCAAGCATAATAGAATGGCGCCCTTAAGAAATCAAGAAACAGGGCAAAGTGGAAATGTCCAATCCTAACTGTGAACAACCTATGAGAAGAAACAAAGATATTGCCTTTGCTTGTCTTAAGCACTAAAAGAAAGGGGATAAAAAGGATCCCTTGGGGGGGGGGGTGTTGACACCAATCCATAGACTGGATGCTATGAAGTATGAATTCAATCTCCAGCATCAGGCATATCCCAAACAAAAATTCGATCTATTGGATAAATAATTATAATAAAATTAATCGCATGGATTAAAAACTGTAAAAACGTGGGAGGATGGGAAAATATGTCTCATGGGCACATTTTTCTATAAATGGAAGCTCAAGACAAAAAATAGAATTCAACTGTGGGCAAGAAGCCAAGAACAGAATGGATGAAACTCAATTTGTGTTAACTTACAAGATTGCTTACGCTGAATTCTCCATGTCATCAACCCATCTCCGTCGATTCACCTCTCCTCTCTCAGCAACATCTCCTCCTGTGTTGCTCCTTTTGCCTTTGACAAACCAAAATCCCTAGGTCACTTCCTTTTTTGGTATGCAAATATGCACAAAAACCCAAAAGAGCTCATCCCTTAATGGATTTCTGATATCAGAACCTGTATAAAAGACAAACTATGTAAATTCAGAAACAAAACCTACCCAAGATGATGATCACAACACAAATTAGGCTAAGATAAAAACCCTGTTACGACAATTTAAAAAGGGAAACCTAGATATCAGAAATAACCAATGAAAAAAAGGAAAAACCTGGAAAGAAAAACTCGGTGTCCATTACCATGCTCCAACTTGAAATATCCCCATCAATTTTAGCCCAACATGATAATATTAGTATAGAGACAATGAAAATCTCCAACCCAAATGACCATTTCTGATATCCCCCCCCCCCCTCCAAAAATCTTCTGTGAAAAATAGAAGCAGCAGAGTTCTTAGTTGTAAAAATTTCATTGCAAATTGAGGGGAAATGGTGGTAGTTTGTGTGAGAAAACCAAAATGGTAGAAAACTAGAAATATGAGTGAGCACTGATATAATACATTACCCTGGCTTTAGAGAGAGAGAGAGAGAGAGAGAGAGAGATTCATGGTGAACACGCACTTTCTAGGGTTAGTAACTCTTTTTTTGGGGGGGGGGGGGAATAACTTTGAGCTTATTTTTGAAAAAAAAAATCTTGGGTGGGGTGTTACCTAAGGGAAAGAGAGAGATAGCATGTGACGTGTCATATCTGTTGAGGTGGTTACTGAGACAAATTTGACGGTTGAGATTGCTCAATTGTATTGATCAAATGGTTATAAATCACCAAAATCCTGAAATTTACTCCCGTGGAAGTCAAACCTGTTTTGCTTTAATTATAGATATGGATATTCACTATCGTTTTCATTATAGTTGCTAAGAGTGGTTTACTAAGCCAATCAAAACCTGCATTTGGAGTACTGGCAAAGCATTGTACAGAATTATATGAACCGTGAATAAAATTTTATTATAAATGTGACATACATGACAATTGATAAAAGAATAAATGACCGCTGGGCTATTCACAATATACATTAGATAAATGTCCAAAAGAAGTACACTAAGAATGCATATTTTAACTATTAAAAGAATGAATAAATAATAGGCAATGTGCTACGTATGATGACCATATTGAGAATGCTATCTGGTTGTGTTGATGGCCCTTATGCGTACATACAACGACACTACCACCACCTCCCAGTGTGGGTCCCGTTTTTGCGAGGTTTGGGGAGATCCAAATGTAGGCAGCCTTATCTCTACTAATATCCTTGCCCGTAGAGAGGCTGGGCCCTTATGCGTACATCTGATACTAATACTTGTGTTGTCCTTCCGAATGTGGTGACAGTCTAGATTTAGTGATTGCTAGTTCATAAATGTGATAGAACTAACCTATTTGTTATTCAGGGGTATGGGTAAAGTTGGTACATTTAACCCCCACTACTCCACCCTATTGACAAACACTTTCTTCTTCCTAGTCATTAGAGAAGGTCCAATGGCTCTAGTGCCCATTCCAAGATACCACTTCTTGAACCGTTGCATCTTTAAAACGAGCCTCCTAACAAGATTTGGAAATTGAGTCCGAAGAGGACAATCATCACGCCAAACGTCATGCCAAATAACACCCTAGATTAATTTCTGTCCTTAAAATGCACCAATATTTTGAAGAGCTCCAAACCTGCTAAGATATATTTCCATTAACCCACCCCATGGGCAATATGGACTGTTCTTGCTCTACCACCCTAAATTATCAACCCGATATTTGGGTGAGGTCACCTTTCTTCAAAGAGCATCCTCCTCTTTTGCCAACCTCCAAAGGATTTGGTTTTGAGAGGATCATTCATTTCACGAAGAAGCCTTTTACGTAGCCCTCCCTCTTGCTTGGGACAGCAGACTTCCTCCCAATTGACCCAAGGAAGAACATTGTTAGTCTCATTGTTGGACCAAGGGAAGTCTCTCATGACTTTCTCTAGGCGACAAGCGATGGTAGCACAAATGGTAAACAAAGACATGAAATAGGTGAGCAGACTCCATCGACTACTTTTCAATAAATTTGATCTTCCTCTAGACAAAATTTCAGATTTCCACCCAGCCAATCTCTTCCGGAACCTGTCCGCTACTGGTTCCTAAACCGCTTTACTTTTATAAGTGGCGCCAAGAGGAGGACCGAGATAAGAAAATGGAATATAATTAACCCCACACCCAAGAAATGTGCTGAGGAAGTCCTGGAATCCCACCAAGGGGGATGAAAATGCTTTTAGAGAGGTTGACTTTGGCCCTCGACATCACTTCAAAAAGCACAAGGATGCATTCTCAGAGCATTATGAAAAATCAAAGTATCGTCAGCAAAGAACAAGTTGGAAACCAAAACATTCTCAGAGCAAGAGCTACTAATATGGATTCCTTCTAAAAATCCCACTTCATTTGCTTTAATCGCCAACCTACTTAGGGTCTCTATCACCAAAATAAACAACAAAGGGGATAAAGGTCTCCTCACTGCAAACCGCTTGTACTGGGGACAAAACCTGTGGCTTTGCCATTTAACCAAAACTGAGAAGGAAACAGTAGGGATAGAAGAAAGCAGCCAGCTCCTACACCTGCTATGAGAGCCCATTTTTTCTAGAGTTGTCATAAGAAAGTCCGAGGATACATGATCATAAACCCCTTTGATATCGAGCTTATATATAACACTGGCAAGATTAGATTCGATGCAAGAGGCAATACACTCATTGGCAATCAATGTAGCATCCAATATTTGATGACTGGCAATGAAAGCATGTTGATAAGGGCCAGCAACTTTCTCAATGACTTTCCTTAAGGTAAGGACTTTAGCTAGAATTTTATATACACTTCCTACTAAGCTAATAGGTCTGAACTTGTTAATATCATCTGGCCTAGCCTCTTTAGGAAGTGAGCTAATGAACGAGGCATTGAATCTTTTCTCGAGAAAACCTTTCTCATGAAAGTCAGCAAATAAACCCATAATTTGCCCCTTAACTCTCCAACAATGTTGGAATAAAGCAATATTAAAACCATCTAGCCATGGCGCTTTCTCCTCGCCTAAGTTGTTGATGACCTCCCAGAGTTCTTCCTTGGAAAATTCCTTTTCAAGCTCAATGGCTCCTCTAAACCAATAGAGTTGTAGGAAATTCCCTCTAGAAACGGCCTCGATGGTATATTCTCATGATAAAGCTTTTCATAAAAGTGAACAATTGCACCTTTTAATGAAGACTCTGAGTTTGCTATCCACTATATGCTCTGAATAGCATTAAA
>JAKOGI010004250.1:0-30374 GCA_029747015.1 Carnegiea gigantea
CCAATTCATATCCAAGTGTGTTGAGTGTTAGTAGTGTCCGAAGTGCTAGCCTAGCACGCATCAACTGGTATCAGAGCCCAACTTCGATTCTTGGTGAGGTGGTTTTGATTGCCGTAAGCTCCTCTTCTCTTCTCCTTGATTCTTTTTCGTTTCTCCCCTCCTTGAATTCACTTCTCACGTTCCCCTTGAATCCACAAAGAACCCTCCTAGCCCAAACACGAATCCTAGCTACAAAAAAAAAAAAAAAACCAAGCTCCACAAATAGCCTCAACCGTTTCTCCACTCCTTTACCAAAACATGGCCGAAAGGGGAGATCCTTCTTCCTCACCTCAAGACGCCCCTTTAAGGGAACCGGTGAGAGGTCCTAGAGGTATGACTCTAGAACAAGCTCACGAAATGAGGAGGGATAGAGCCATCCTTGAGATGCAAGAAAGCATAAGAACCCTCCCTACACAACTCCAACAACTCGTGGCCCAACCGAGAAGACAAGAACGAGAACCACCCCGGGACCTTCCTAATGACCTTGATTTTGACTCTCCTCTTGAGAGTGACTCTTCTATGGGAGGGAGAAGGCCGAGGAGGAGGAGGGTACAACAAGATGAACTCAATGACTTGAAGATTGAGGCACCCGAGTTTGATGGAAGTTTGAGACCCGAAGATTACTTAGAATGGGTTCAAGCTTTGGAGAGGATCATTGAGATTAAGGGTTATTCTAGTGAGAAAGCCTTTAAACTTGCCGTGTTGAAGCTCAAATCATACGCATCTCTATGGTATGAGAACTTGAAGAGGACGAGAGCCTTAGAGGGAAAATCCAAGATCAACATTTGGATTAAGTTAAAGAAGTACATGGACAAACGATTCTTGCCTTCCACTTATAAGCAAGAATTATACTTGAGGGTTACTTCTCTTCAACAAGGAAGTATGAGGGTTGAGGAGTATATTCGAGAGTTTGAACAACTCCAAATTCGATGTTCATTGAGGGAGGAACCCGAGCAAACCATCGCAAGGTTCCTAAAAGGTCTATCTCCACCTATCCTTGAGCGGGTCGAACTTCAACCCTTTTGGACCTTTGAGGATGCTTGCAAATTGGCCGTGAAGGTAGAAAAACAACTCAAATCCAAACGCCCCTTTGTTTCTACCCCCTTAAAGCCCACGGCCACCCCTAAGTCCTTCCCACCCTTCAACCCGAAATACCCTCCCAAGACCACCCACAACCAAGAGAAAGGAAAAGAAGTTCTAAAGGAGGGACTCAAAAGCCAAAAGAAATGTTTCAAGTGCCATGGTTTTGGGCACTTTCAAGCGGATTGTCCAAATCGAAGAGTCCTTACTATTAAGGAAATTGACGAGCTCGGTCACATGGAGGTCGAAAGTGATGAAAGTGAAGAAGAGATCCTTGAGGACGAAGAAGACCCCACCTATCAACCCGAGGAAGGGGATGTTCTTATGATCAAGAGGTTTTTGCACACTAAGGAGGCCATTTCGGACTCCAATCAAAGAGAACAAATTTTCCATTCAAGATGTAAAGTCTTGAACAAAGTGTGCAACTTGATCATTGATGGAGGGAGTTGCACTAATGTGGCTTCCCATGAAATGGTTACCAAGCTTAACCTTACTACCATTCCTCACCCAAGGCCATACACCCTACAATGGCTCAAAAAGGGGAGTGAAGTAATGGTTAGTAAGCAAGTTCTAGTCCCTTTCTCCATTGGTGGCTATCAAGACGAGGTTGTTTGTGACGTTTTACCCATGGACGCTTGCCATTTGCTCCTTGGGAGGCCTTGGCAATTCGACAAGGATGCTACCCATCACGGTCAAGCTAATACTTATTCCTTTAGGCTTAAAGGGAAAACCGTGACATTAGCCCCTCTACCCCCAAACCAAACACATAAACACAAACCCAAGAGTGGAGAGACAAAGCCAAAAGACCTAACCTTGCTAGTGAGTGAAGGGCGAGTTGAAAGGGCCCTTGAGAAAGGAAAGACTGTGTACATGATTCTCTTTGTTGAAACCCCACAGAATCCCCCACAAAAAAACCTACACCCCTCGGCCATCCCCTTAATCCAAGAGTTTGAGGATGTTTTCCCTCAAAATCTACCTCCCGGTCTTCCTCCTTTAAGGGGCATAGAGCACCAAATCGATTTAATTCCCGGTGCCCCTCTACCCAATAAACCGGCCTATAGATGTAACCCCACCGAAACCAAGGAACTCCAAAAGCAAGTGCAAGAATTGGTGGACCAAGGTTATGTGAGGCCAAGAATGAGTCCTTGTTCCGTTCCGGCCTTATTAGTTCCAAAGAAAGATGGGACTTGGAGGATGTGCATTGATAGTAGGGCCATCAACAACATCACCATCAAGTATAGGTACCCAATTCCTAGGCTTGATGACATGTTAGATGAGCTACATGGTTCAAGGATCTTCTCAAAGATTGATTTAAGGAGCGGATACCACCAAATTCGGATGAAAGAGGGGGATGAGTGGAAGACCGCTTTCAAAACCAAGCAAGGGCTATATGAGTGGCTAGTCATGCCATTCGGACTCTCAAATGCACCTAGTACTTTCATGAGATTGATGAATGAAGTACTAAGGCCCTTTATTGGGGACTTCGTTGTGGTTTACTTTGATGACATTCTTGTGTATAGCAAGAATGAAACCGATCATATTCTACATCTAAGGAAGGAGTTCACTACTCTACGTGAACAAAGATTGTATGGCAAGCTTGAAAAATGTGAATTCTTTGTACCAAGGGTTGTTTTCCTTGGTTATGTTGTCTCAAGTAAAGGAATCCAAGTGGATGAATACAAGGTGGAAGCCATCCAATCTTGGCCGGTTCCCACCTCCATTACGGCCGTACGAAGCTTTCATGGCCTAGCCTCCTTCTATAGAAGATTCATCAAGGATTTTAGTTCCATCATGGCACCCCTCACGGAATGTATGAAGAAAGGTACTTTTGTTTGGACCCCCTCGGCCCAAAAGTCCTTTGAAACAATCAAGCTCAAGTTGTGTGAGGCCCCGGTTTTAGCCCTTCCAAACTTTGAAGAGTTGTTTGAGGTGGAGTGTGATGCAAGTGGAGTAGGGATAGGAGCCGTTCTTACTCAACTCAAAAAGCCTTTGGCCTATTTTAGTGAGAAATTGAGTGGCCCCAAACTCAATTATTCAACATATGACAAAGAGTTTTACGCCATAGTCCGAGCTTTGCATCATTGGAATCACTACTTGAAACCTAAGCCCTTTGTATTACATTCGGACCACCAAGCTTTAAAGTTCCTTAGTGGGCAGCCTAAACTCAATTTTAGGCATGCTAAATGGGTTGAGTTTTTGCAAGCCTTTTCCTTTTCCACCAAACACAAAAGGGGTTGTGAGAATGTGGTAGCCGATGCACTCTCAAGGAAGTATGCCTTGATCTCACTTCTAGGGGCAAAGCTACTCGGATTTCAAGCTATTCAAGCTTACTATGGGGAAGATTCAACTTTCAAGGACTTGTTTAAGTCCCCTCCTACTCACGGTCCCTACCAAATTCAAGAAGGATTTCTCTTTAAGGATAACAAGCTTTGCATTCCTTCTTGCCCTTTTAGAGAACTCCTAGTGAGAGAAGCTCATGGGGGCTCACTTGCTGGTCATTTTGGGATCAACAAGACCTTAGACATTCTAAGGGAACACTTCTTTTGGCCCAAGATGGGAGAGGACGTGCACAAGGTCGTTTCAAGATGTGCTATTTGCCACCAAGCCAAGAGTCAATTTCACCAAGGGCTCTATTGTCCCCTGCCCGTGCCTCTTAGGCCGTGGGAAGATGTGAGCATGGATTTCATTGTGGCCTTGCCTAGGACACAAAGGGGCAAGGATTCGGTCATGGTGGTTGTGGATCGATTCTCAAAGATGGCACACTTCATAGCATGCCACAAGACCGATGATGCTTCCCACATTGCGGATCTTTACATGAAAGAGGTGATTCGGCTTCATGGTGTTCCCAAAACAATTGTGAGTGACCGAGACACAAAATTTCTCTCTCACTTTTGGAGGAGTTTATGGCATCTCTTGGGTACTAAGCTCCTCTATAGTACCACTTGTCATCCTCAACCCGATGGCCAAACGGAGGTGACAAATAGAACCCTTTCTACCCTCCTTAGGACATTGGTTCACAAAAATTTGAGAGCGTGGGACATCAAGCTAGCCCATGCGGAGTTTGCCTACAACCGCACACCGGTTAGGGCCACGGGCATGTCACCATTTGAGGCTTTGTATGGGGTTAATCCCCTAACTCCCATTGATCTTCTACCTCTCCCCATGGATTGCAAGGTGAGCTTTGAAGCGAAAGAACGAGCCAAGGAGATGCAAAGTCTACATGAACGGATTAGGGCTCACATTGAGAAGGTTAATGAAGCTTACAAGAACAAAGCCAATAAGAACCACAAGGGCATGGAATTTCAACCCGGAGACTTGGTATGGCTCCACCTTAGAAAGGAAAGGTTCCCCTCAAGAAGGAAAAACAAGCTCATGTCAAGGGGAGATGGCCCATTCAAGGTGATTTCTAAGGTTGGTCCAAACGCTTACAAGCTAGAGTTGCCCGGTGAAATGGGGGTTTCGGCCACCTTCAATGTAGGGGATCTGAGCCCTTACATCGAGGATGACTTGAACCTTGAGGATTTGAGGGCAAATCCTCTTGAGGAGGGAGAGGATGATACGCACCAACCACGAAGTTCTAGTCTACAAGAGCATGTCCTTGTTCAACACCTCCATTCGGATCCCTATTGTCAAGGTATTCAGTTTGACCTACAAGCTCCCTTGGGAAGGTCCTTACTCTCTTGGACCCCTAGTCCCAAGCCAAGCTAGTCCAAGCTCCTTGTAGAAGCCTAGCAAAGGTTTCCACCCAAAACAGTCCAATTCGGTTCCTTAGAACAACCCGGGCAGTGGCCGTTTCTTTTGCATGTTCAAGGCATTTTTCCTCTTACCAGGGTTTTGGAAGCACTTTACACTTTTGGGTTGACAACCTAAGTCCTTTATAAAGCTTTTATTTAGCTTGTAAATGTCCTAGGTTGATAACTTTTGGCTAAAGATGCAACCGGGTATCCAGTTTCAGCCACACAGCACCTGACTGAAGTTTGAGGTTATTTTTGGCTTGCCTTGGCAGGCCTTTGGTCGAGATATTTCTGGCCTTTCTTTAAGTTTAGGATGTGATCTTTCATATAAATCAAGTTGCAAGTGAAAAGGAGGCCATTTGGGGGTCCAAATCATCCAAACATTTCAGACCTGCAAACTGGCCAGTACAGCCGCGCACATGGGTCAACTTCTGGCCCTCTATTACCCAAGAGCAACCTGATTTAACTGAACGTTTTAAAGCCTAACTTTAAGTTTCAGGTCTTATCTTTCCAATGAAGCAAGTTCCAAAGCATTTTGACATCATTTGCCTAGTCAACCAGCCTAATCTTTCAAACCGGGCAAAACTGGACAGTCCTGGAATTCAGCCTATGATCTGGTCCGAAATGAGCTCCGTTTGTTCCCATCTTTTGAGGACTCTTTGGGGACACCTAAGGGCATGAAAGGGTGTCTAAATGTTTATCAAATGAACCCTCAAAACCTCAGATTCAGCCACCCAAGGTACAGCTATTATCCGGGCAAGCAAGGAAGAAAATACCCTTTTATCCAAGGGACCAAAACAAGCTGTCCTTTGCTGTTTTAGGTGATCAGCCGGCTGTCCTTGCTGTTTTGACTTGTTTTTTCATCTTATCAAAGCTTTCATTAGTTGTACTTAAGTGTAACACATGTTAGACACCTCAAACATTGAGATTAACACTTGTATTAGGTGTCAAACATCCAAGAGATGCTGAATTTAGGTCTTGTATTAGCTAGACTAGGTTGCTTGATTTAGCTAGTTAAATCTTGGCCCTTGATCTTGTTGTGAAGGCCGGATATACTCGGCCAAAGCTGAATGTTTACTAACTTTTGGAATGAAAATGAAAAGTTTTCTTTGCTAGCTTAAGCAAATCTCAAATCTCCTCTACTTTATCCTTCATTGGTTGTGTTTAGGAGTGATTCTTTATCCTCTCTTCCGGTGCGTTTGCTTTACGAAGATTGGTGGTGAATCCTTTAGCTTTGGCTGGTGGTTTTAACCTTTAGGCCAATTCATATCCAAGTGTGTTGAGTGTTAGTAGTGTCCGAAGGGCTAGCCTAGCACGCATCCAAGGGGAAGTATGATGGAAATCCCTCCATCCCTTTTGTTAAAAAAGAATCAAATCAATTAGGTAATCTTATTATGCTGGTTTAAGGATGAATAAATCATCCAAGTTTTGATTAAACATTGAAACTGCAGGGCAAGGGTTAAATCCAGCAGCTAACCCGTTTTTTGTGTGCTTAATTTCTCAAACATACTAAGGGTTTATGTCTAATATTTTTTGATGGATTTGAAGATCAAGATGTTAGCTTTCCAACAAATCAAGTTTCATCCAATTTGGACTTCATTGGGTCGTTCAAATCAGCAATTAAACCCAAGGTGTCAAAACTGCCCAGCAGGGCCAGGATGAACCCGGTTTTGTTCTTTTTATTTCTTATGATATAGTTTAGCTTAAGTCTTGAATTTTTACATATTTTTGGTCCCCAAGATCTTAGCTTTCATTTCCAATTGGAATTACCAGATTTGGAGTTCAATTGGTTAGTGAACTAAGCTAATTAGTAAACCTGTACTGTTTTGGAGTCCAATCTGCACAGTTTGGGAAATCAGGCTGATTCAAGGGGCAAATGACGTCCAATTGCTATGATTCAAAAAGGAGGGTAATCTAGACATCTTGAGGTTTTCAACCATGTAAGAAACGTAGCAATTAGTCATCATTTGAGGTGTCAAACATGCGTTGCAAGTGGAGGCAGAAACTGGCTGCTTGACACCCGGTTGCTTAGCCAGGTGGTTTTCCTCCTTCAAGGGGTTTGCTTAAGGTGGAAGGCTGCCAAGCAGGTCATTTTGAGCTGCTTGATTAAGCCCCACTCAGCTACTTGAGAGAAGATACGTGGAGCTAGTGAAACGCCACCATTTTGCAAGCTCTCATTCGACCACTCAAGCATGACATGGCACACATGCAATTTTCAGTCCTTTTGAGGTGGCAGCCCTGCTCTCTTACCTTCCTTGAAGGGAAATTGAGTCAACAAGGTTTCTTAATACTTAGGAAAGAGTTTAAGAAGGAAATCTTGTGTTTTGTAGCTTAAACTTTCAGCTTATGTATATTTTAGCTTAAACCGTGTATTACTAAGCATAGGATTAGTTTGATGACTTTCCTTGCCTAGAAGGAAAGCTCTTTTCATGTAATCACAAGGCTATATAAGTGCCTTGGCTGCTCTTTTGTAAAAACAACAAGTTTTGAGTATTAAAGTTGAGAGCAAAGACTTTGTGTCTTGTGATTTCTTAAACACTTAACTTGCTTATCCTTAATTGTGGCCGATTAAGGTGGTGACCAAGTGAGTCTTGATCTTTGGTTAGGTGGTGTATCTTATCCTAATCCAAGATTAAGGGCCCTAAGCTAAGTGATTAGTGGTGTATCTTATCTAATCACAAGGCTTAGAACTATCCAGATTCCATTGAATTCACTTAAAGTTCATGAAGTTAGCTTTGGGTTCCTTAAACCAAAGCTCTCCTTTTTCATGTTCTAATCAGTGAACTTCATTCCCACATCTCCTTTTTCTTTTCATATTCATTTCAAGCTTAATCAAGGCCAAGAATTCTTGCTTTGATTCAGTTTTGAGCCCAAACACAAAAGCCATCTCAAAAACCGTGAAAATCACAAACTAGGCGTGCTTAGGCAGCAAGTTGGCACGGTGCCCCCGTGCCTTGAAGCACGACCGTGCCACCCCTGGTTCGTGAGTTTTCCACTTGTTTTGGTTGTGTTCCTGTTGTAAGTTAGCTTGGGTTGTTCCTACCCTTGAGATTTACATCACATGACTAGCCACTCATACAAGCCTCCTTTGGTTTTGAAGGCCGTTTTCCATTCATCTCCCTCTCTAATGCGGATTTGGTAGTAACCACTTCTCAAATCCACCTTAGAGAACACACTAGAACCATATAACTCATCAAGCATATCCTCAAGGCGGGGAATTGGATATCTATACTTGATGGTTATCTTGTTGATTGCTCGACTATCAACACACATACGCATGCTCCCATCTTTCTTTGGCACAAGGAGGGCCGGAACCGCACAAGGGCTCAAGCTCTCTCTAATCAACCCCTTATCCATGAGCTCATCAACTTGCCTTTGGATTTCCATGGTTTCTTTGGGGTTTGTCCGATAAGCCGGTTTGTTTGGGAGAATGGAACCGGGTATGAGGTCTATGTGGTGTTGGATGGTTCTTTGTGGTGGTAAGCCGGGGGGTATTTCTTCGGGGAAGACATGACTAAAATGTTCAAGGAGGGAAATGGCTAGGGGATGTGATGGTGTGGAGGTTTCGGATTCTTCAAGGGTGGCTAGGATCCACTCCTTAAAGGCCTTGAATTCATGGTGAGAAGCCTTAAGGAGAGGCTCACTCACGGCTAGAAGCATGTCCGAATGGTCATGGCTTGGTTGGGGCTTACTTTTGTGGAGTTGGGAAGGGCTTAATGGGGCAAGGGTGATCTTTTTCCCATCTTTGTGGAAGGTGTAGGTGTTTAGATAGCCATCATGTATGACCTTCCGATCAAACAACCAAGGTCTTCCCAACAAAAGGTGACATGCATCCATGGGGATGATATCACACCACAATTCATCATGATAGTGCTTCCCAATTGAGAATGAAATCAAGCATCTTGAATTAACTTGCAACCCCTTACCTTGATTTAGCCATTGAATGTTGTAGGGGTGAGGATGAGCCGAAGCTTGAAGGCCAAGCTTCTCCACCATAGTTGAGGATGCCACATTTGCACAACTCCCACCATCAATGATGAGGGAACACACTTTGCTTTGAATGGTGCAACGTGTATGGAAGATGTTCTCCCTTTGTTCTTCATGTTCTCCTCTTTTGGTACTCAAAGCTCTCCTCAATACAAGTAACTCTCCTTCATCCGCTTCCTCAATCACTTCTTCTTGTTCCTCCATGTAATATACACCTTCTCGTTCTTCCTCCTCTTCTCCCTCTTCTTCTCTTCTCTCATCCCACTCGGCCAAGGTGATAACCCTCCTATTTGGACACTCCGAAGCAATGTGCCCAAGACCCTGACACTTGAAACATCTCCTTTGGTCATTTGGCTTGGGGTTGGGTCGGTTTTGGGAAGGTGGAGTCTTTTGTGGGGCTTGGTTCTTTTGTGGAGGTGGGGGTGTAGTAACCGTGGGTTTGGGAGGTGGATAAGAGCTCCCCTTGTTGAAAGGTTGGCTCTTGGGAAAGGGTTTGGGAGGTTCTCTTTTGTAGAGCTTGGATTTCTGATGTAGATGTGGGTGGTAAGTGAACCAAATCAACTCAAACTCAAACTAAACAAGAATCAACCAAAGAAAAGTGAATATGGTGGAAGATAGTTTGAGATGGTTTGAAGAATAATAACAAAAAGAACAAGGATAAACAAGACCTTGTAATTAAGATAATCCTTCACGGAGCCACTCAATGACTTGATCTTGGGCTAATTCTCTTGTCTTAACCAAGGAATCACTCCAATTGGAAAAGGAAGAGAACCTAGAACACCACTTGAATGAGCCAAATTCAAGATATAGAACTAGGAATTTTGAGACACAAATGAGAATCACTCTCAAAGGTGCTTGTATTACTTTGGAAATCTCTTACAATGCTGAATGATTAGCTTCACATGCCCCTCCCCTTTTATAGACTCAGCAAAAGACAATCAAAAGACTCAAATAACTCCTAACAATTAAAACTAGCTAATGAAAAGTCTAAGAAAAATGAAAAGACTCATCATAAAAGGGGGTGGGGGAGGTTACAAGGAATATTCTAGGATTTTTGCAGCTGATTACATCAATCTAGAAGCATCTAAAACGTGCACAATATCAGCCACACAAATATATGTAACCTAAGACTCTTCATATTCCCAGCATTAATCCTTGCAACTGCCTCAACTTCAACAGAGCATAACTTCCAGAATACTCGGCCAAATCACGCGTTCTTGGGCTTGTTAGAAAGCCCTGGAAGTCTATTTTCCAGAATGGGCTCATTTGCTCAATTTGGATAAGCGGTTTGAAAGTTATGGCCCAAACAATGCACCTATCTCAGACTGGACTGGATCAGCATAACGTATCTTTGAGTGATATTTTGCCCAATCAAATGATGTCCAAATTAAACAAACTTGGGCTTATTTGAAAGCTGAAATCTTAAACTTCAAAACCATGTGGAGCCTCAAGTTGTGGGTCCACTTGAGCTTGTCCAAAAGTGGTCACAAAAAATCGGGTTCCGCAGGGATGAATTCAGCGCCAAATTTCTAGCAAAGCTTAACCTCTTTTTGACCTCTTCATAGTGTCGTGAGTCTTTGAACTCACTTAATAAGACCAAATAAGCACACTTCCAAGCATGATCTTCTTTGACCCTTTTCTTCTTTGAAATTGGTCTTGAATAAAAATGATGCATATGGAAATATGCATCATACTCCCCGGGTTGTTTTGAGTTTGTCCTCAAACTCAAAGGGTTGGCAAGCCTCTCAAGAAAGGGGTCGCGCTTACAATATGGGAGCTTTTGGGGAAGGAGGTCACAGGGCATCACCTCTAGAGAGATATAGAAGAGGGTGAGGGGAGGATGATAAAACGGGTCATACCTGGTGAGGAGAAGAGGCGGAAGTGGGAAATCTTCTTTGGGGGCAAGGGTTTGGGAAGGATGAATGAGGGTTAAGGCTTGTCGGTCCTTTTGTGGCTTGGGGCTTTGGCACGATGGAATAGGGGTCAAGGTGATTTTCTTCTCATCCTTAATAAAGGAGTAGGTGTTGAGGCGCCCATGATGAATTACATGGCGATCAAACATCCATGGTCTACCCAACAATATATGGCTTGCATCCATAGGAAGAATGTCACACAATATCTCATCCTTATAGTGGTCTCCAATAGAAAGAGAAATGAGGCACTGATGAGAAATGTATATACCTTTGCCTTGATTTAGCCATTGGATGCTATAAGGCTTAGGATGGGGTGTAGTCTCAAGTTTGAGCTTGTCCACCATGGTTTTGGATGCAACATTTGTACAACTACCTCCATCGATGATGAGGGTACAAACTTTCCTTGAATAGTGCACCTTGTGTGGAAAATCGCCTCTCTTTGCTCCAAGCCTTCTTGAGTAGCAAATCCGCTCAATGCTCGCCTAATGACAAGCAACTCACCTTCATCGGGGCCTATGATAACCTCTTCTTCTTTTTCCTCCAAACTTTCCTCTTCTTCATGGTCATGCTCCTCAAAAGAAGCTTGGTACTCAGCCAGGGAAACAATCTTCTTGTTAGGACACTCAGATGCAAAATGTCCCATACCTTGACAACGGAAACAACGAACCTGGTCTTTTGGCCGTGAGGGCACTTTTGTGGGAGGTGGAGGGGTGATGGGAGGGACACTTTTGGCGGGTGAGGGGGTTTGAATTTGTGGGGGAAAGTAAGGTGATTCTTGAGAAAAAGGACGGGAAGGAGTCTTGGAAAAGATGCTCTTTTCCTTAGATTTCTTTTGTTGCTCTACCTTATAGGCTAGAGAACTCAAGTCATCTAGGGATGAATAGGGTTGCAACTCAATTACATGAGCAATGGACTCATCAAGACCGGTCAAGTATCTTACCAAGGTTTGTGAGTCGTCTTCTCTCAAATCGCATTTGAGTAGGAGTTGTTCAAACTCCCGAGTGTATTCTTCCACACTCTTGGATCCTTGCTTGAGTCGATGGAGCTTGAGATAATTGTCTTGCACATAGTGAGAGGGAAGAAACTTGGCCTTGAGTTTTTTCTTTCATTTTGGCCCAAGTTCTGATTTTCCCTTTCCCGTTTCTTGCTCTTTTCGCTCCAAGGTTAGCCCACCAGATTGAAGCATATTTTCTGAGTTTAAGGGCTACAAGTTTTACCTTCTTGTCTTCCGAGATGTCCTCATATTCAAAGATCCTCTCAATGGTGTGCAACCAATCGAGAAATAAGTCCGGATCAAGTTGGCCTTCAAATTCGGGTATGTCAATTCGGACACCACCAATATTTCCTCCTTGCCTTCGTCTCCTTGGGGGTTCCTCATCACTTGAATTGGCATGGGAGTGATGGACTTCCTCTTCAGATTCAACCACCGGTTCATGAGGATGAGAGGGAGTGGGGCTATGAACCCACCTTCTTTTCTCCTCCAAAAGTTGCCCAAGTTGAGTTCGAAGATAAGTGAGTTGTGCTTCTAACTCTTCCACACGTGCTTGGTCGCTTCTTGTGGACTTTGTAGACATGTTGGAGATGCGTTGAAGGAAGAATATGCAGCAGGGAAAGTGGCACGGTCGTGCAAGGGGGCACGGTCAGGCCGTGCTATGCTTCGGCTGAAGAAAATGCAGAAAAGTAGAGTGGCACGGTCGTGCGTGTCGGCACGGGGGCACCGTGCTCCGTCTCGACTTGAAGATTCCTGGAAAAAGAATATGGCACGGTCGTGTGTTGTGGCACGGGGGCACCGTGCTGCTTCTCTGGTCTTCAAGACTTCGGATTGCCGGTTTGTGCCTCTTTTTTTTTTTTTTGTATTTTGGCTTTTTGGGATGTGTTTGGGTATGATGTGGGTCACTTAAAAGCCTTGGCTCTGATACCAATTGATGTAGATGTGGGTGGTAAGTGAACCAAATCAACTCAAACTCAAACTAAACAAGAATCAACCAAAGAAA
Source organism: Carnegiea gigantea (assembly GCA_029747015.1). NCBI lineage: Eukaryota > Viridiplantae > Streptophyta > Magnoliopsida > Caryophyllales > Cactaceae > Carnegiea > Carnegiea gigantea. Next base: position 12,748 of record JAKOGI010004250.1, read on the forward strand.
AGTGAATATGGTGGAAGATAGTTTGAGATGGTTTGAAGAATAATAACAAAAAGAACAAGGATAAACAAGACCTTGTAATTAAGATAATCCTTCACGGAGCCACTCAATGACTTGATCTTGGGCTAATTCTCTTGTCTTAACCAAGGAATCACTCCAATTGGAAAAGGAAGAGAACCTAGAACACCACTTGAATGAGCCAAATTCAAGATATAGAACTAGGAATTTTGAGACACAAATGAGAATCACTCTCAAAGGTGCTTGTATTACTTTGGAAATCTCTTACAATGCTGAATGATTAGCTTCACATGCCCCTCCCCTTTTATAGACTCAGCAAAAGACAATCAAAAGACTCAAATAACTCCTAACAATTAAAACTAGCTAATGAAAAGTCTAAGAAAAATGAAAAGACACATCATAAAAGGGGGTGGGGGAGGTTACAAGGAATATTCTAGGATTTTTGCAGCTGATTACATCAATCTAGAAGCATCTAAAACGTGCACAATATCAGCCACACAAATATATGTAACCTAAGACTCTTCATATTCCCAGCATTAATCCTTGCAACTGCCTCAACTTCAACAGAGCATAACTTCCAGAATACTCGGCCAAATCACGCGTTCTTGGGCTTGTTAGAAAGCCCTGGAAGTCTATTTTCCAGAATGGGCTCATTTGCTCAATTTGGATAAGCGGTTTGAAAGTTATGGCCCAAACAATGCACCTATCTCAGACTGGACTGGATCAGCACAACGTATCTTTGAGTGATATTTTGCCCAATCAAATGATGTCCAAATTAAACAAACTTGGGCTTATTTGAAAGCTGAAATCTTAAACTTCAAAACCATGTGGAGCCTCAAGTTGTGGGTCCCACTTGAGCTTGTCAAAAGTGGTCACAAAAAATCGGGTTCCGCAGGGATGAATTCAGCGCCAAATTTCTAGCAAAGCTTAACCTCTTTTTGACCTCTTCATAGTGTCGTGAGTCTTTGAACTCACTTAATAAGACCAAATAAGCACACTTCCAAGCATGATCTTCTTTGACCCTTTTCTTCTTTGAAATTGGTCTTGAATAAAAATGATGCATATGGAAATATGTTATCAATTTCCTTTGTTGCTCAACTTTGTGGGCTAAGACACACACCTCATCAAAAGTGGTGTATTGTTGCAATTCCACCACATGGGCATACCTAGGATCTAACCCGCCCAAATATCTCACTATGGTTTGCTCTTCGGGCTCACTCAAGTCACACTTGATTAACAACTTCTCAAATTCCCTAGTGTACTCCTCAACACTCAAGTTCCCCTGGGTGAGATTGTGAAGTTGGGAATAATTGTCTTGTAGGTAAGATTGGGGTAGGAAACGGGCTTTGAGTTTGGTTTTCATCTTTTCCCATGTTCGAATCTTTCCCTTCCCTTGCCTAACTCTCTTAGCACACAGGTTGGACTACCAAAGAGAAGCATATTTACGAAGTTTAAGGGCCACAAGTTTTACCTTATTTCCCTCGGAAATCTCTTTGTAGTCAAAGATTCTCTCAACGGTTTGCATCCATTCCAAGAACTCATCGGGGTCTAGCTTCCCTTCAAATTCTGGAATCTCCACTCTAATGTCTCCTTGGTGAGAGGTTGTCCGCCTTCCTCTTCTTGATCTTCTATAAGCCTCCTCTTCACTTGACGAGCTCAAGTGTGGGGCTTCTCTTGCTTCCGGTTCGGAGTCGGAGGAGTTAGAAGATCGGGAACTCCTAACCTCCTTTCGTTTTTGCTTCAAGGAGTCTCCAAGTTGTCGCCTCAGATACTCGTTCTGACCTTTGATCTCTTCATTCTGTAGCTTCAAGGCCTCATAATTCCTCATGAGAGCCTCAAACTTTTCCTCCATGGTCATGCTAGTAGTGCTTGTGTTGAAACAAGCAGGAACTTCACGGCCTGAATGTGGCACGGGCGTGCTGTGAGGCACGGGGCGGCCGTGCTCTGGTTCTGGACGGGAGTGAAGTTGAGATGTTGCTGGAAAAGGGGTGGCACGGTCGTGCGACATGGCACGGGGTGGCCGTGCTGAAGTACTGGGTGTGGATGAAAAAGGGAAGTGTGGCTGGAATGTGAGGGTGGCACGGTCGTGCTCTTTGGCACGGGATGGCCGTGCCGTTTTTCTGGATGGTGAAAAACCGTGGAGCACGGTTTGGTGTTTTTGAGGGGGAATGTGTTTGGGGTGTGTGGAAGGGTGTTGGGCAGCAAGCTTAGGCCTAGGGAAGCCTTAGCTCTGATACCAAATATGATGTATCCTCAAGGAAAACCCAAGAGGATAGGAACAAGGGTGGGAAGAAAGCAATGGGAGGTAACAACAAGGCAACTTTGAATTCACAAACTCACCTTGAGCTGGGAAGGATAGAACCGGAACTAACACCTACCTTGGATACAGAAACACCACCAAGGTTTGATGTTAGGGCCCTTAACAACCTCTTGGATACAGAAACACCACCAAGAAGGAAGTTAAGACTCTTACTAGATCACCACTCAACTTGGCCAAAAGATGAGATAAGCTAGAAGAGAGTTTGAGGATTCAAAGGAGCAAAGCTCAACTTTCATTCAATAAACAAGCTTAGTGGCCGGCCAAGGGCTTGTGGGGGTATTAATACAAAAGTTCCAAGTACAAATCATAGGCCCTAGGTTGCACTATAAGCTAAACTAGGCAAAAATACATATATCATATCAAAAGAAAAAAGGGTAGATGCATCCTCCACTTGACACCTCTTCTATGCTAATCTTGAGGATGATGTGTCGGCCTAGGGGTGAATGGAAGCTCCTTGGCAGCTAAGTACCCTTCATGATGACTCTTGCAAGCGGCTAAGCATGGGTTAGAGCAATAAGACACCTCACTCTCCTCTCTTGTACCCGGCTGCCCTATTACCCGGTCAAAAGGGTGTTTCTTCCCTTGTTTTGGTGGTTAATAGCTCCTCATGAGTGTAATTTGGCTGAGGTTTTTTATGGTCACTTGATAATATTTTTAAAGTACTTTCAAACCATAAAAGTTTCAGATCAAATGGAGGAGAAATGGGCCACCAAACAACCTCTTGTTTCAGCCCTGCCCAGTTCAGCGCCAGGATGTAGTGATTGACTTTGCCTGAGGTTTTGAGGTATCAAATGAATTCCAAATGACTTGCAAGAGGTCTTGATGGAAAGAGCACATCTTGAACTTAAACTTAGGCTCCCTGCAACCCCATTTTAGCCTTGGGAAGTTTAGGAAATAACGTGCACAAAACCGGGTTTGTGCACGCCTGAAATTCCAGTTTTGAGGAAATAATTTCCTTGTTCCCTTAGGTTGATTTCTTGCATCTTGGACATGAGGTTTGGACCTTTTGGGGTCCCTTGATGGCCATGGATCATGTTAGGGGATGGACCTCCATCACATCCGGATCAAGTTGTCCTTCAAACTCCGGGATATCAACTTTGAAATCTCCATAACCTCGTTCATGTTGCCTTTGATGTCGGCTGGGACGTCTACCTTGCTCTTCTTCGCTTGAATCTCCAAAGGGGTTGCTTCCCTCGGAGTCGTCCGAGTCCCCATGCTTGCTTGAACTTTTAGAGCCCCATTGGTGTCGCCTCTTTTCTTCCATAAGTTGGCCAAGTTGCCGTTGAAGGTACTTGACTCGAGCCTCAAGTTCGGCTTTCTCCCTATGAGCTTGTTCAGCCACTTGGGAAGGGGTGAGGCTAGCGGACATGATAGCTTTGTGGTGGAAGCTTAGTGTTTTGGGACGGGAAGAGGGAGGCACGGCCGTGTGCAGTGGCACGGGGTGGGCGTGCTCACGGGCTGAGGGTGAATTCTGGGACAGGATATGTGGCACGGTCGTGTGGGTTGGCACGGGGTGACCGTGCTGGGTCGCTGGAAAATGAAGGTTGCAGAAATTGTGTGGCACGGTCGTGCTATAGGGGCATGGGGCACCCGTGCTGTGTTTCTGGTTGTGCACGGCTGAAAATCCGTGGGGGAAGTGTTTGGGATGTTTTTGTGGGTTTTGTGTTTGGGATGTGTTTGAGGTTGGAAGCAATACTCAGGAGGGTAGCCTAGGCTCTGATACCAAGTTGATGTATGCTTGCAATGAACACAACCCAAGCTTACTCCACCCTTGTTCTTGCTAAGGAAACTAAGGGAGGAAAGGGAGAGAGTGTAGAAGATAAGAGGAGAGTTGATAGAGCAAGCACCTTCAAGAGATAATCCAAGAGGAGCCACTCTTGTTGGATACTTGGGCAATCCCCTTAGATCAATTAGGAATCACCACCTAATTGAGATAAAGGGACCTAGACACCACTTAAGTTGCCACACTTAAGATATAGACTAGGAATTTTGAGGGGAGAGTTTCTTTGAGAACTCACAAGCTTATGCATTCAAGTTGGTTGCAAAATGAAGGAACCAAGCTGCCTTTTAACAAGCCATGGCCGAGCTCCCTCTCTCCCTAGGCAGCAAATACAAAGCTAAGTACATGTGGGGAAGAGAAACACATCAAATCAGCCATTACAAGTTAAACACCTCACTACCTAGCTTAATCTACCTCATTAGGGGTTATTATGCCTCCCAAATGAGGTGTCAAGCTTACAAAAGTCCTAGAGTGCAGCAAAGGTGAGTCATTAGGCAAGTGGGCAAGCAAAAACCAAGGGAAATCAGCCCCTTGTACCGGCTAGAGACAAACCGGTTAAAAGGGTGTTTTCCTTGTCCTTTTGGCTGGATAATACCAACACAAGGGGGTGCTTTGGATGGGATTTGAACCCTTGACTTGATAAATATTTATGTCCCCTTTCATGCTGCAAAATTTCAGAAACAATGGAGTTGAGTTGGTGGGCCAAACATTCCCTTAATTCGGACTGTGCTGATTGGCGCCCTGCAGTGCACTGTCTTCAGTTTTGGGCTTGGTTGGCTGACCAAATGGACTCCAAATGCCTTGCAAAAGGTCTTGTTGGAAAGCTAAGATCTTAAGCTTTAAGGGGGTGGTGCGTGCAGGAAATTTTCCCCTCTATATTTTGCTCCAACAGCGACACAAAACCGGGCCAGAAACTGGACGAACTGGGCAGTGCATCTTCTGCTGTGTTTATGAGTTTTCTGACCAAGGCATGAACTTCTTTGGCCTCCTTGGGGGTTGAATGGGTGTGAGGGTTTTCTGAATGTATGGATGAAGCTTGGGCACGATGGTCCCCATCAGAATCACTTGATTCTAAGTTCCATTCCTCCCTCACATGTTTGATGCTGCACAACCATCATATTATGTGTCCACTTTCCTTGGTTTTCCCTTGATTGTATCTACCTTGGTTTGTAAGCTTTCACTCTTAACTTGAGTATTAGCTTGAACCCTCGGCAGGTACATCATGGTGGCTTAGGTTCCTCTTGTAGAAGAATCAAGTCTTTGAAAGACTCAAATTCATGGTGCTCCGCTCGGATTAGAGGAGAGTGGTGAGAAAGACATCCAAGTGAGGATTGTCTTTGGGTCTAGTGGTGGAGGGAATTTTGAGAGGAGTAAGGGTAATCTTTTTGTGGTCTTTTTGGAAAGAATAAGTGTTCATCCGGCCATCATGGATGACACTTCTATCAAATAGCCACGGTCTACCCAACAAAATATGACAAGCATCCATAGGGACAATGTCACACCATATCTCATCCTTATAATTTTTCCCAATTGAAAAAGAAACAAGACATCGGTGAGTGATTTGCAAACCCTTGCCTTGGTTCAACCATTGAATGGTGTAGGGATTGGGGCGAGGAGAGACTTGTAGCTTGAGCTTATCAACCATAGTCTTGGAAGCAACATTGGCACAACTTCCACCATCAATAATGAGGGAGCATACCTTGTTTCCCACGGTACACCTTGTGTGGAATATAGCTTCTCTTTGCTCCATGTCTTCTTGAGTGGCAAATCCACTCAATGCCCGGCGGATGACTAGCAATTCTCCTTCATCGGGGCCTTCTTCAACTTCTTCCAAGCTTCCTTCTTCAAAATGTTCTCCTTCTTCTTCTTCATATGCATGTTCTTCACATGCTTCTTGATATTCTGCTAAGGAAACAATCCTTTTGTTTGGACACTCTGAGGCATAGTGTCCCATTCCTTGGCAATGAAAACATCAAACCTTGTCCTTGGATTTGGGCTCTTGTGTAGAGGGCTTAGGAGGGGTTGGAGTGGTGTTTTTGGCTTGTGGAGGGTTTTGAGGTCTAGGAGGGTAGTAGGGAGGTCTTTGTGTGGAGTGGGACGAGAAAGAGGTTTGGACAAGATGCTCTTTCCCTTAGATTTCTTTTGTTGCTCTACCTTATAGGCTAGAGAACTCAAGTCATCTAGGGATGAATAGGGTTGCAACTCAATTACATGAGCAATGGACTCATCAAGACCGGTCAAGTATCTTACCAAGGTTTGTGAGTCGTCTTCTTTCAAATCACATTTGAGTAGGAGTTGTTCAAACTCCCGAGTGTATTCTTCCACACTCTTGGATCCTTGCTTGAGTCGATGGAGCTTGAGATAATTGTCTTGCACATAGTGAGAGGGAAGAAACTTGGCCTTAAGCTTTTCTTTCATTTTGGCCCAAGTTCTGATTTTTCCCTTTCCATTCCTTGCTCTTTTAGCTCCAAGATTAGCCCACCAAATTGAAGCATATTTTCTGAGTTTAAGGGCTACAAGTTTTACCTTCTTGTCCTCCGGGATGTCCTCGTACTCAAAGATTCGCTCAATGGTATACAACCAATCGAGGAACAAATCCGGGTCAAGTTGACCTTCAAATTCGGGGGTGTCAATTCGGACACCACCAATATTGCCTCCTTGCTTTCGTCTCCATGGGGCTTCCTCATCACTTGAATTGGCACGGGAGTGAAGGACTTCCTCTTCAGATTCGACCACCGGTTCATGAGGGTGAGAGGGTGTGGGGCTATAAACCCACCTTCTTTTCTCCTCTAAGAGTTGGCCAAGTTGTGTCCGGAGATATGTAACCTGGGCTTCCAACTCCTCTACTCTTGCTTGATCGCTTCTTGTAGACTTAGTAGACATGTTGAAGTGCTTTGGGGGAAGAAAATGCTGCTGGGGAAGGTGGCACGGGCGTGCAGTGAGGCACGAGGTGGCCGTGCTTTGCTTCGACTTGTGAAATGCAGATTTTGAAGGAGGCACGGTCGTGCTCCTTGGCACGGGCGACCGTGCGTAGGTTCGGGTTTGTGGGTGAAGCTGTTGCAGGGGTGTTTTTATATTTTGACTTTTGGGATGTATTTGGGTGTGATGTGGGTCACTTAAAAACCTTGGCTCTGATACTAATTGATGTATGTGTGCGTGGAAAGTGATCCAAATCAAACTCAAAAACTCAAAACAAACCAAAGTAAAAAGAGAAATGAAATATGGATGAGATGGAAGAAGATCTTCACCACACAAGAAAAGGATAGAACAAGACCTTGTAATTAAGATAATCCTTCACGGAGCCACTCAATGACTTGATCTGGGGCTAATTCTCTTGTCTTAACCGAGGAATCACTCCAATGGAGAAGATAGAGAACCTAGAACACCACTTGAATTTGCCACAATTCAAGATATAGAACTAGGAATTTAGATGCACTTTTGAGAAACACACTCAAAGTACTTGTATTGCTTTTGGAAATCTCATACAATCTGAATGACAAGCATCACACGCCCCTCCTCTTTTATAAGCTCAGCAAAAGACAACCAAAAGACTCAACAACTCCTAACAATTAAAACTAGCCAATGAAAAAACTAAGTAAAATGAAAAGACTCATCTTAAAAGGGGTAGGGGAGGTTACAAGGAATATTCTAGAATTTCTATCAGCTGATTATCTCCATCTAGAAGCCTCCAAAACGTGCACAATATCAGCCACACAAACACATGTAACCGAAGACTCTTCACTTTCCCAGAATTAATCCTTGCAGCTGCCTTAACTTCAACAGAGTATATCTTCCAGAATACTTGGCCAAAACACGCGTTCTTGGGCTTGCTAGAAAGCCCTGGAAGTCTATTTTCCAGAATGGGCTCATTTGCTCAATTTGGATAAGCGGTGTAAAAGTTATGGCCCAAACAATGCACCTATCTCAGACTGGACTGGATCAGCAATAACGTATCTTTGAGTGATATTTTGCCCAATCAAATGACGTCCAAATTAAACAAACTTGGGCTTATTTTAAAGCTGAAATCTTAAGCTTCCAAAGCATATGGGCCCTCAAGTTGTGGGTCTACTTGAGCTTGTCCAAAAGTTGCCACAGAAATTACCTTCCGCAGGGACGAATCGGGCACTAATTCTTCCGGAAGGAATAAAACTTTTCTATAGAGTTTTGCCACGTCTTTGACTTCTTGAAGCTTGATTGGGTCTTTCTTGGGGTGGGCTTGATGGTCTTTGGGCCGTTCATGATGGTCTCCATCACTTTGACGTGAGTTAACTTGGGTTGCTTCATTTCCTTGAGACTTACATCAATTTGGGTATCAGAGCAAGTTCAGCTCCTTGCCTGAACCCACGCCATTCCCAGCCTATCTCTGAAATCAATTCAAACACAGTTAAGCACAAACCGTTCATTCCTGCGATCACAATGAGTACTAGCATGTCTGTGGAAGAAAAGCTTGAGGTTCTTTCCAAGCAAATGCAAGAAATGAGTGTGAGTAATTAAGAACTCAAGGCTCGAAATGAGTACTTGAGAAAACAACTTGGAAACTACATGAAACAAAAGCAAAAGCTCCAAGAGCCACCAAGCATTCGAATTGGGACGGATTATGGCTATGAAGAGGAAGCTAGCAATGCATTATCATTCTCTGAAGAGGATGTACCATTCGAAAGAACACAAAGAAGAACGCGGCCTACTTACAACTCTAATGAATTCAAGGTTGAAATTCCTGAGTTTGAGGGTAAGCTAGATCCTGATGAGTTCATTGAATGGTTACAAACAGTGGAACGTATCTTTGAGTTTAAAGAGATTCCGGAGGACAAGAAAGTCAAGATAGTTGCTCTTAGACAAAGGAAATATGCCTCCTTGTGGTGGACAAACCTTAATGCTAAGAGAACTAGAGAGAGGAAGAGCAAGATTGCTACTTGGGACAAGATGAAAGCCAAGATGAAGGCACGGTTTTTGCCTTCCACGTGTGTCCAAGATCAATACATGCTCTTTCACCATCTGAATCAAGGCAAAATGAGTGTTGAAGAATATACTCGTGAGTTTGAGAAACTCATGATCAAATGTGACATTCATGAGCCTGAAGAGCAGACCATGGTTCGTTACCTAGGAGGGCTTGATCCTAGGATAGCTAACGTGGTTGAGTTGCAAGCCTACGCCACCTTTGACGAAGTGTGTGTCCTAGCACATAAGGTGGAGCAACAAAGAAAGTCTAGGATGAATGTTCGTGATTCATTCAAGCCCTATTCTGCACCAAACCGTGGGCAACCCTTAAACAAGGGGAGTACCACACCTCAGCCTAAATCATCTACCCCTTTCCCATCTAATCCACAAAAGAACCAAGCTCCTCAAAGGCCACCACCACCAAACCCCCCACGTCTAAACCCATACCCCGTAAGCCAAAGAAGGTGTTACAAGTGCCAAGGCTTAGGACATATCGCTTCTGACTGTCCTAGTCGAAAGGTAGTCACCTTAGCTGAATGGGAAGCCATAGAGGGAGAATTTGGCGAGGAGAAAGAAGAGGAAAAGGAAGAAGATGCTGAGAACGATCATGAAGATGATCAGGAGGAGTTTGAGGAAAACGTAGATGAAGGTGAGATGCTAGTAATTCGAAGGGTATTGATGTAAGTCTCAAGGGTAGGAACAACCCAAGCTAACTTACAACAGGAACACAACCAAAACAAGTGGGAAACTCTCGAACCAGGGGTGGCACGGTCATGCTTCAAGGCACGGGGGCACCGTGCCAACTTGCTGCCTAAGCACGCCTAGTTTGTGATTTTCACGGTTTTTGAGATGGCTTTTGTGTTTGGGCTCAAAACTGAATCAAAGCAAGAATTCTTGGCCTTGATTAAGCTTGAAATGAATATGAAAAGAAAAAAAGAAGAGAGGAATGAAGTTCACTGATTAGAACATGAAAAAAAGGAGAGCTTTGGTTTAAGGAACCCAAAGCTAACTTCATGAACTTTAAGTGAATTCAATGGAATCTGGATAGTTCTAAGCCTTGTGATTAGATAAGATACACCACTAATCACTTAGCTTAGGGCCCTTAACCTTTGATTAGGATCAAGAACACCTGATGTATATGTGGGTGGGCAAGTGAACCAAATCAAACTCCAACTCAAATAAGCCAAATTGGGAAGAGAAATGAAAGATGGATGAGATGGATGAAGAACTTCACTACACAGGAAAAAGGGATAGAACAAGATCTTGTAATTGAGATAATCCTTCACGGAGCCACTCAATGACTTGACCTTGGGCTAATTCTCTTGTCTTAACCAAGGAATCACTCCAATTGGAAAAGGAAGAGAACCTAGAACCCCACTTGAATGAGCCAAATTCAAGATATAGAACTAGGAATTTTGAGACACAAATGAGAATCACTCTCAAAGGTGCTTGTATTACTTTGGAAATCTCTTACAATGCTGAATGATTAGCTTCACATGCCCCTCCCCTTTTATAGACTCAGCAAAAGACAATCAAAAGACTCAAATAACTCCTAACAATTAAAAACTAGCTAATGAAAAGTCTAAGAAAAATGAAAAGACACATCATAAAAGGGGGTGTGGGAGGTTACAAGGAATATTCTAGGATTTTTGCAGCTGATTACATCAATCTAGAAGCATCTAAAACGTGCACAATATCAGCCACACAAATATATGTAACCTAAGACTCTTCATATTCCCAGCATTAATCCTTGCAACTGCCTCAACTTCAACAGAGCATAACTTCCAGAATACTCGGCCAAATCACGCGTTCTTGGGCTTGTTAGAAAGCCCTGGAAGTCTATTTTCCAGAATGGGCTCATTTGCTCAATTTGGATAAGCGGTTTGAAAGTTATGGCCCAAACAATGCACCTATCTCAGACTGGACTGGATCAGCATAACGTATCTTTGAGTGATATTTTGCCCAATCAAATGATGTCCAAATTAAACAAACTTGGGCTTATTTGAAAGCTGAAATCTTAAAATTCAAAACCATGTGGAGCCTCAAGTTGTGGGTCCACTTGAGCTTGTCCAAAAGTGGTCACAAAAAATCGGGTTCCGCAGGGATGAATTCAGCGCCAAATTTCTAGCAAAGCTTAACCTCTTTTTGACCTCTTCATAGTGTCGTGAGTCTTTGAACTCACTTAAGAAGACCAAATAGGCACATTTCCATGCATGATCTTCTTTGACCCTTTTCTTCTTTGAAATTGGACTTGAATAAAAATGATGCATATGGAAATATGCATCATACTCCCCGGGTTGTTTTGAGTTTGTCCTCAAACTCAAAGGGTTGGCAAGCTTCTCATGAAGGGAGGCATGCTTATGAAATGGGAGCTGTTGTAGGAAGTGGTCAAAGGGCATCACCTCTAGAGAGATATAGAAGAGGGTGAGGGGAGGATGATAAAACGGGTCATATCTGGTGAGGAGAAGAGGCGGAAGTGGGAAATCTTCTTTGGGGGCAAGGGTTTGGGAAGGATGAATGAGGGTTAAGGCTTGTCGGTCCTTTTGTGGTTTGAAGGGTTGGGAAGGTTGAATGGGGGTTAAGGTGAATTCTTCTTGGGTCAAGAGTTGCTCAAACTTTTCAGCAACCCTACATGGCTTCATCACTTCAAGGTCTTTAACTACATGCTCTTCAATTCTTGGGGTTATGCTCAAATTCACCTCATTATCTTCTTGGCACCCTTCTTCGGTGAAGGATTGCTCAATTTCTTGCACAATCTCTTCTTGCTTCAACTCGGATCTTTGGGTCTCAAGTTCAATGGTCTCTTCATCACCACAGTCACCAAAAACAAGAGGTAGGTCAACTAGGCTTGAAGCTTTTTCTCCAAGGATCTCTTCATCTTTGTTTGGCTTTTGAGAAACCTTCTCTAAGGAAGTATTTCTTCTTTTTCAACCTTGAGTTCAATTTCTTCTTCAAGGCTTTCCTCCTGATCGTTCTCTTCTTCCACGGCTTTCCTTTCTTCCAAGGTAATGACCTCGTTATTTGGGCAATCCGTGGATAAGTGTCCAAGCCCTTGGCACTTGAGACACCTCCTAGGTTGTGGGGGAAAGATCATTTGTGGGGTTGGTTCTTTTTGTGGGGTGGAAGGGAATGAACCCGTGAGCTTAACGGAGATACTTTCTTTCATGGGCATGTAAGTGGATGGGTAAAAGGAACCCTTCAACTTACTACTCAATTTCTTCCAAGTTCTCACCTTTTCTTTTCCTTTCTTTTTTCGCTCAAACTTGTATTTATTCCACCACTGAAGTGCACATCCTCTCAATCTTGAAATAACCACTTCGAACTTCTGTTGGTCATTAAGGATACAACAAGCAAAAACTCGTTCCACCTTAGATAACCAACCTGCGAACTCTTCCTTTTCGCCATGAAATTTTGGAATTGCAAAGCAAGCATATCCAATATCAATAAGAGCTAGTTCTTTCTCCAAGTTCTTTGAAGACGGCATGAAGGATGAGGTCTAGGTTTCTTCGTGGATTGATTTGAAACGTAAGTTGGCTGTGGCAAAGGTGGCACGGTCGTGCAAGGGGGCACGGTGAGGCCGTGCTATGCTTCGGCTGAAGAAAATGCAGAAAAGTAGAGTGGCACGGTCGTGCTTGGCGGCACGGGGGCACCGTGCTCCGTCTCGACGTGAAGATTCCTGGAAAAAGAATATGGCACGGTCGTGTGTTGTGGCACGGGGGCACCGTGCTGCTTCTCTGGTCTTCAAGACTTCGGATTGCCGGTTTGTGCCTCTTTTTTTTTTTTTTTGGTATTTTGGCTTTTTGGGATGTGTTTGGGTATGATGTGGGTCACTTTAAAAGCCTTGGCTCTGATACCAATTGATGTATATGTGGGTGGTAAGTGAACCAAATCAAACTCCAACTCAAATAAGCCAAATTGGAAAGAGAAATGAAAGATGAATGAGATGGATGAAGAACTTCACTACACAAGAAAAAGGGATAGAACAAGATCTTGTAATTGAGATAATCCTTCACGGAGCCACTCAATGACTTAATCTTGGGCTAATTCTCTTTTCTTACCAAGGAATCACTCCAATTGGAAAAGATAGAGAACCTAGAACACCACTTGAATTAGCCAAATTCAAGATATAGAACTAGGAATTTTTGAGACACAAATTAGAATCACTCTCAAAGGTGCTTGTATTACTTTGGAAATCTCTTACAATGCTGAATGATTAGCTTCACATGCCCCTCCCCTTTTATAGACTCAGCAAAAGACAATCAAAAGACTCAAATAACTCCTAACAATTAAAACTAGCTAATGAAAAGTCTCAGAAAAATGAAAAGACACATCATAAAAGGGGGTGGGGGAGGTTACAAGGAATATTCTAGGATTTTTGCAGCTGATTACATCAATCTAGAAGCATCTAAAACGTGCACAATATCAGCCACACAAGTATATGTAACCAAAGACTCTTCATATTCCCAGCATTAATCCTTGCAACTGCCTCAACTTCAACAGAGCATAACTTCCAGAATACTCGGCCAATTCACGCGTTCTTGGGCTTGTTAGAAAGCCCTGGAAGTCTATTTTCCAGAATGGGCTCATTTGCTCAATTTGGATAAGCGGTTTTAAAGTTATGGCCCAAACAATTGCCCCCCGCCCCCTCACCCCCCCTTCTTAATTCCTCCCCCCCCCCCAGAAAACCCCTGGGGAAATTAAAACCCCCTGATCAGCACAACGTATCTTTGAGTGTATTTTTGCCCAAACCAAATGATTGTCGCAACATTAAACAAACTGGGCTTATGAAAGCTGAAATCTTAAACTTCAATACCTGTGGAGCCTCAGTTGTTGGGTCCACTTGAGCCTTGTCCAAAGTGGTCACGAAAAAGATCGGGTTCCTGCAGGGATAAATTCACGCCAAATTTCTAGCAAAGCTTACCCTCTTTTTGAACCTCTTCATAGTGTCGTGAGTCTGTTGAACTTCAACTTTAATAAGACCATAACCACTTCCCAGCATGATCTTCTTTGAACTCCTTTTCTTCTTGTGAAATTGGTCCTTGAATAAAAATATGCATATGGAATATGCATCCTACAACCCAGCCTAATCATGATTAAGACTCACTTGGACACCACCTTAATCGGCCTAATTAAGGATAAGCAAGTTAAGTGTTTGAGAGGAACACAAGACACAAAGTCTTTTCTTAATTTCAATACTCAAGCTTGTTGTTTTACAAAAGAGCAACCAAGGCACTTATATAGCCTTGTGATTACATGAAAAGAGCTTTCCTTCTAGGCAAGGAAAGTCATTAAACTAATACTATGCTTAGTAATACACGGTTTAAGCTAAAACATACATAAGCTGAAAGTTTAAGCTACAAAACACAAGATTTCCTTCTTAAACTCTTTCCTAAGTATTAAGAAACCTTGTTTACTCAATTTCCCTTCAAGGAAGGTAAGAGAGCATGGCTGCCACCTCAAAAGGACTGAAAATTGCATGTGTGCCATGTCATGCTTGAGTGGTCGAATGAGAGCTTGCAAAATGGTGGCGTTTCCCTAGCTCCACGTGTCTCTCTCTCAAGTAGCTGAGTGGTGCTTAATCAAGTAGCTCAAAATGACCTGCTTGGCAGCCTTCCACCTTAAGCAAACCCCTTGAAGGGGGAAAACTACTAGGCTAAGTAACCGGATGTCATTCAGCCGGTTTCTGCCTCAACTTGCAATGCATGCTTGACACATCAAATGCTGACTAATTGCTACGTTTCTTACATGGTTGGAAACCTCAAGATGTCTAGTTTACCCTCCTTTTTGAATCGTAGCAATCGGACGTCGTTTACCCCTTGAATGAGCCTGATTCCCCAAACCATGCAGTTTGGACTCCAAAACAGCACAGGTTTACTAATTAGCTTAGTTCACTAATTAATTGAACTCCAAATCTGGTAATTCCAATTGGAAATGAAAGCTAAGATCTTGGGGACCCAAAATATGTAAAAATTCAAGACTTAAGCTAAACTATATCATAAGAAATAAAAAGAACAAGACCGGGTTCATCCTGGCCCTGCTGGGCAGTTTTGACACCTTGGGTTTAATTGCTGATTTGAACGACCAAATGAAGTCCAAATTGGATGAAACTTGATTTGTTGGAAAGATAACATCTTGAACTTCAAATCCATAAAAAATTATTAGACGTAAATCCTTATTATGTTTGAGAAATTAAGCACACAAAAATCGGTTAGCTGCTGGAATTAACCCTTGCCCTGCAGTTTCAATGCTTAATCAAAACTTGGATGATTTATTCATCCTTAAACCAGCATATGGAGCTTATCTAATTGATTTGATTTTGTAAAACAAAAGGGATGGAGGAATTTCCATCATACTCCCCTTGTTAAAAATGATTTGCCCTCAAATCATAGTAGGTAATGAACTCCTCTTCTTTCTTCATTTCTGGCTGAAATAAAATCAACCATGAAAACAAGTCTCTCTTGAATTTAGAGACTCTTTTCTTTGCTTTCCCCTTGCTGATCTGAATGGTGGATGTAGGGGACTTCTTGGACTTGCTTCGAACCAATTCTTCAAATGCTCTTAACTCAAAATTAGGAGCTTTTAGTAATGGTTCTGAAATGGATTGACAGAAATTTGGGTTGAGTGTTTTAGGTGTCGGTGGAGTGGAAAAAAATGATGGTGGTTTATGAAAAGTGGTGGGAAGGATGAGATGCTCATGGCTTCTAGGTGGATGGTGGATGTTTAAAGGGAGCATAGCACCTTTATTTGCCTCAATCTCTATCTCCTCAAGATCATCTTCTTCATCCTCTTCTTTTTCCTCCCCTAATTCAACTGATGCATATTTCCATATGCATCATTTTTATTCAAGTCCAATTTCAAAGAAGAAAAGGGTCAAAGAAGAACATGCATGGAAATGTGCCTATTTGGTCTTCTTAAGTGAGTTCAAAGACTCGCGACACTATGGAGAGGTCAAAAAGAGGTTAAGCTTTGCTAGAAATTTGGCGCTGAATTCATCCCTGCGGACCCGATTTTTTGTGACCACTTTTGGACAAGCTCAAGTGGACCCACAACTTGAGGGCCCATGTGCTTTTGAAGCTTAAGATTTCATCTTTCAAATAAGCCCAAGTTCGTTTAATTTGGACATCATTTGATTGGGCAAAATAACACTCAAAAATACGTTATGCTGATCCAGTCCAGTCTGAGATAGGTGCCTTGTTTGGGCCATAACTTTTAAACCGCTTATCCAAATTGAGCAAATGAGCCCATTCTGAAAACTAGACTTCCAGGGATTTCTATCAAGCCCAAGAAAGCATGATTTGGCCGAGTATCCTGGAAGTTATGCTCTGTTGAAATTGAGGCAGCTGCAAGGATTAATTCTGGGAATATGAAGAGTCTTCGGTTACATGTGATTGTGTGGCTGACATTGTGCACGTGTTGGAGCCTTCTAGATTGGTGTAATCAGCTAAGAAATCCTAGAATATTCCTTGTAACCTCCCCCACCCCTTTTATGATGTGTCTTTCCATTTATCTTAGTCTTTTCATTTTACTAGTTTTAATTGGTAGGAGTTATTTGAGTCCTTTTGTTGTCTTTTGCTGAGCCTATATAAAGGGGGGGCATGTGAGCATTGTAGATCAGATTTCTAAGGCATTTTCAAGAGTAATTGAAGCACCTTTGAGAGTGATTCTCATTTGTGTCCCAAAATTCCTAGTTCTATATCTTGAATTTTGGCAAGTTCAAGTGGTGTTCTAGGTTCTCTTTTCTTTTCCAATTGGAGTGATTCCTTGGGGAAGACGAGAGGATTTGCCCAAGATCAAGTCCTTGAGTGGCTCCGCGAAGGATTATCTCAAGTGCAAGGTCTTATTTATCCTTTGTTCTTTTTTTGTTATTATTTTCATTCCATCTTCATCAACCTTCCATTTTCTCTTTACTTTGGTTCAATTCTTATTTGGGTTTATTTGAGTTTGATTTGGTTCACTTACCACCCACATATACATCATCAACCTCCTTCGGTTCTTCCACTAAGGGCATCTTCTTTTCCTCCTGATTTTCCTCCTTTCTCACGGCTTTCCTTTCTTCCGAGGTAATGACTTTGTTGTTTGGGCAATCCGTGGCTAAGTGTCCAAGCCCTTGGCACTTGAGACACCTTCTAAGTTGTGAGGGAAAGATCATTTGTGGGGTTGATTTTTTTTGTGGGGTGGAAGGGAATGAACTCGTGGGCTTAATAGAGATACTTTCTTTCATAGGCGTGTAAGTGGATGGGCAAAAGGAACCTTTCATCTTACTACTCAATTTCTTCCAAGTTCTCACCTTCTCTTTTCCCTTCTTTTTTCGCTCAAACTTGTACTTATTCCACCACTGAAGTGCACAACCTCTCAATCTTGAAATAACCACTTTGAACTTCTCTTGGTCATTAAAGATACAACAAGCAAAAACTTGTTCCACCTTAGATAACCAACCTGTGAACTCTTCCATTTCGCCATGAAATTTCGGAATTGCAAAGCAAGCATATCCAATATCAATAAAAGCTAGTTCTTTCTCCAAGTTCATTGAAGATGGCATGAAGGACGAGGTCTAGGGTTCTTTGTGGATTGATT
>JAKOGI010004251.1:0-30340 GCA_029747015.1 Carnegiea gigantea
GTATGTATATGTGTATGTATACATGCATACATATATATATATATATATATATATATATATATATATATATATATATATTATATATATTATATATATATATATATATATATATATATATATATATATATATATATATATTTTGTGTATATATATATATATATATATATATATATGTGTGTGTGTGTGTGTGTGTGCTTGTGTGTGTACACATATAGGCAATTATACATGTACAAAATAGATCCCTACATACATACATAAAGATACATACATACATATATATATATATATATATAATATCTATATCTATATATATATATATATATATATAATATTACACAAATATATATTTACACACATGCATGTGTGTGTGGTCTATATATATATATATAATATATATATATATTATATATATATATATATATATATATATATGTACATATATATATATACGTATATATATGCAAACCTACGACTCTGATGCCACCTAATGTAACGCCCCCATTCTAGGGAGAGTCACACCACTAGGACTTCCTAGAGGAAAATTCTTAAGGCTCTTGAAGATTGAGGATTTGGATTAGCATTTAGATAGTCTTTTTAAATTAAAACTGTCAGAGTTTCCCCTGTTTTAGCAACATATTAGGGCCTTAGCTCAGCTAAGGGTACCTATACACTGGTAATAAGGTGTAACATATACTAAAATGACTCAAGTTCACTGCCGCGGGCCACTCGCCCGAATTGCTAACATTCAAATGGCTAAAACAAGGGTCAGAATGATACATATACAGGTACAGAGCGGGCTACATGCTTTCACATACAACAATGAACTTAAAATTTCACAACATGGTAGGCATCAGACACTTTGCAAAGCTGGCAGAGGCTTCTGAGGGGTCGGTAATAAATAACTTCAAAGGATCTCTTATACCTGCTCAAATTGAACATAGGAAAAAGGGAAATAATAAAGGGATGAGCAACCACATGCTCAGTGAGAATTCCCCTACTCCTTAAAACCCAAAACAGTTGCAGGCAATAATACTAATCATAGCCACATAGTCCCCAAGGAATGATTACCCTCCTTAAACTTCATTCCAACCACTCAACTTAATTCTAGGACCTTAACGACAAAACTTCTCTACTAGCAGTCATTCAGGCACATAAACAAGTAGGCAACAAGGATTGAATATAAACGCTTTCAAACTCACTTTTGAAAACATAGTGACTCTCGATAAGTACCAAGAATGGCTTATAATTCACACCAACTCCTTTAAAGCTTACAATTCTTTCTAAAAATTCTCGAAACATCTAAACGGGTAAGAATGACTCAGCAAGAAACATGCTTTCATGGATTATGCACAATGAAAATCTTGTACGAATAATGCAACATTTTGAAACTTCATTTGACTATACTTGGAAATTCTTTTATAAAAGATGAGTAGGAGGTGTACATTTGAAAGCGTTATTTCTTTTCTCAAAATGCTTTACTCAGCCTCTTGAGGCTCATATTCTTTAAAACAACTTCTTTTGTAATGGTCGTCTAATGACCTTCATAAGCATTTTCAAATCTTATTCAATATGGCCTCGTAAGGGCTCTTATAAATCTTTGTTTTCTGAAATACTTAAAATGGCGAAATGCCAACTTCTTTTCTTACTTATTAAAAACTTACTCATAGCATAAAAACATCTTGTTGTGCTGGCTAGGGGAGATTTACACTGCCCCTAAGTGAGATTGTCACTCACTACTCACGTTATCCCCGGGGTATACGTACATAACTTTTGGCCAAAATGCGTCTCAGCAGAGTACCTCTAACCTTAATATTATCCTCTGTGAGGTAACAACTCACAGCAAGATAATCATATCTTGAGTCCAGTCCCCCTCAAGGTTTTCTTACGCATCATACATCATAACTTATCTGGGGAACAGCTCACACCAAGATAATTCGTATCTTGTGTCCAGTTTCCAGAAACAGCTCACACCAAGATAATTCGTATCTTGAGTCTAGTTCCTAACATTTCTTTAAGGGAAAATAGGTACACCATCTTTGCGTCCAATTTCTAGGAACAGCTCATACCAAGATAATTCATATCTTGAGTCCAGTTCCTAACCCTGGCGCATTGCCTAGCACTTTCTTAGCCTTTAAAAACGTATTTCATTTCTCTTCTTCAGTTGCTTACTACACTGAAAACTTACCTTTTTACAAAACGATCATAACCTAACTAAATGCTTATAGTTCACTTCGTTTTTAATTTAAAAACTTCTTATAAACATACTAACTTGTAAAACGACTTTACTTTTAACTTTAAAAGTTTCTTATAAATGTAATACGTTTACTAATTCGTAAAACGACTTCAGTTCTCACTTAAAAGCTTCGTATAAATGTAATAAGTTTGCTAAATTGTAAAACGATTTCGTTTTCAACTTAAAAGCTTCTTAATAACGTAATACATTTGTTAATTTGTAAAACGACTTTGTTTTCAACTTATAAGCTTCTTATGAACGAAATAAGATTTGTTAACACGTAAATTGACTTCGTAAATAACTTAAAAGCTGCTTATAGATGTAATAAGTTTATTAACACGTAAATCGACTCCCTTTTAAACTTAAAAGCTTCTTAAAAATGTCACACGATTGCTAGTTCACAAAACAACTTCGTTTTTAACTTAAAAACTTCTTAATAACATAATACATTTGTTAGTTCGTAAAAAGATTTCGTTTCTAACTTATAAACTTCTTATAAGCATAATACGTTTACTAAATCATCAAACGACTTAATTTCTAACTTAAATACTTCTTGTAAACGTAATAAATTTGCTAAATCGTAAAACGATCTTATTTTTAACTTAAAAGTTTCTTAATAGTGTAATACATTTGTTAATTAGTAAAACGAAACCCATTTGGAACTTAAAATACTTAGTTAGCGTTTAACTCAAACTAGGTTCATAATAAAAGCCTCAGTTGTCATTTTATAAGTCGTTTCAACCCCTTTTAAAACTCAAAGGAGGGCGTAAAAATAAACTGAATGCTTAAAACATTCCGAACTTGTTATTGTTTGAAAACTTAAGGTTCTTGACTCGTATAAAGCAAATAAGATTCCTTTGTAAACTCTCAACATAAGTTTCTTAAAAACCTAATGGGTTTGCTAGCTCTCAACTGGAAACCCAATGGAGACTTAAATAAGCAATTAGTATACAAGTCAGCTAATTTTCATAATTAGCATCTCAAGATACCCTTTTCAGGTCGTTTAAACCTTTTTAAACACAAGCAAAAGCCATAAACAAACTAATGCCTTAATGTAATGCCCACAACCTGAGGAAGGGTTACACCGCCAGGACTTCCTAGAAGGAAGTCCTTAAAGCTCTTGAAGACTGAGGGTTTGGATTAGCATTTAGATAGCCTTTTTGGAACAAAACTGCAAGAGTTCCCACTGTTTTAGCAACATTCTAGGGTCTTAGCTCAGCTAAGAGTACCTGTAATTGGTAGATAGGTATAACATATGCTAAAATAACGCAAGTTCACTACCTCGGGCCACTCGCCCGGATCACTAATGATCAAACAACTAAAACAAGGGTTAGAATGCTACATATACAAGTACAGAGCCGGCTACATACTTTCACATAAAACAATAAACTTTAAAATTTATAACGTGGTAGGCATCAGACACTTTGCAAAGCTGGTAGAGACTTCTGAGGGGTCGACATCAAAACAACTTCAAAGGATCTCTTATACATGCTCAAATTGAACCTGGGAAAAGGGGAATAATAAAGAGATGAGCAACCACACGTTCAGTGAGAATTCCCCTACTCCTTAAAACCCAAAACAGTTGCAGGCAATAATATTAATAATAGCCACATATCACGCATTTATACTTTACTATCATATTAGGTAATCAAAATCCCTAGGGAAAGATCACCACCCTTAAAACTCCATTCTAACCCCTCAACTCGTTTCTAGGCCCTAAACGGCCAAGCTTCCCTACTAACAAATAGTTAGGCACATAATCAAACAAGCAACAAGGATTGAGTTTGAAGTTTTCAAATATACTTTTGAAAACGCAGTGATTCTTCACATATTGTAAGATTGGTTTATAATTAACGCCAACTTCTTTAAGGCTTATAGTTCTTTCGGAAAGTACTCAAAACATCTAAACTAGTAAGAAAGACTTGGCAAGAAACATTCTTTCATCGAATATGCACATTGAAAAGCTTAAATGTACGACGCATTACTAGGATGTAACTATACTTCATTTGAAATTTCATTTAAACTATATTCAGAATACATTTGTAAAATATATGCAGGTTACGCACATTTGAAAGCTTTCTTCTTTTCTTAAAAACGCTTTACTTGGCCTCTTGAGGCTCGTGTTCCTTTAAAAGAGCTTCTTTTCTTTTCTAAATTGCTTAGAATGGCAAAAAGCCAAATCTCCTTTTCATCAGGAACTTACTTATAACATAAAAATATCTTATTGTGCTGGCTGGGGGGGTCAACATCACCCTTAAGTGAGATCGTCACTCTTAATCTACGTTATCCTCGGGGTATACATACTTAACTTTTGGCTAAAACTCGTCTTAGCAGAGCAACTCTAACCTCAATATTGTCCTCTGTGGGGCAACAGCTCACACCAGGATAATCATATCTTGAGTCCAGTCCCCCTCAAGGTTTTCTTACACATCACACATAAGGGAACAGCTCACATCAATATAATCATATTTTGAGTCCAGCTCTCGGAAACAGCTCACGCCATCGTTGTATCCAGCTCCCAACATTACGTTAGGGGGAAACAGCTCATGCCATCTTTGTGTCCAGTTCCCACCCTCAAGGTCTGGCCACTTGCCTTGCACTTTCTTAGCTTTTAAAATCACATTACATTTCTCTTCTTCAGATGCTTATTTTGCTCAAATCTTACTTTTAAGCAAACGACCATAACTTTTCGAAATGTTTATAGTTCATTCGTTTTTGGCTTAAAAACTTCTTATAAGTGGAATAAGTTTACTAACTCGTAAATCGACTTCGTAAATAACTTAAAAACTTCTTATAAATGTAAAATATTTACTAAATCGTAAAACGACTTAGTTTCTAATTTAAATACTTCATATAAACGCAATAAGGTTGCCAAATCATAAAACGACTTCGTTTCTAACTTGAAAGCTTCGTGCAAACGTAACAAGGTTGCTAAATCATAAAACGACTTCGTTTTCAACTTAGAAGCTTCGTATAAACGTTATAAGGTTGCTGAATCGTAAAACAACTTCGTTTTCAACTTAGAAGCTTCGTATAAACGCAATAATGTAGCAAAATCGTAAAATGACTTTGTTTTCAACTTAAAAGCTTCGTATAAATGTAATAGGGTTGCTAAATCGTAAAACGACTTCATTTTCAACTTAGAAGTTTCGTATAAACGTAATAAGGTTGCCAAATCACAAAACGACTTCGTTTTTAACTTGAAAGCTTTGTATAAACGTATTAAGTTTGCTAAATCGTAAAACGACCTCTTTTTTAACTTAAAAGCTTCGTATAAACGTATTAAGTTTGCTAAATCATAAAACGACTTCGTTTTTAACTTAAAAGCTTCGTATAAACGTTTTAGGTTTGCTAAATCGTAAAACAACTTCATTTTCAGCTTAAAAACTTCGTATAAACATATTAGGTTTGCTAAATCGTAAAACGACTTCGTTTTTAAACTTAAAAGCTTCGTATAAACGTATTAAGTTTGCTAAATCGTAAAATGACTTTGTTTTTTACTTAAAAGCTTCTTATAGACTTAAAACGTTTGCTAGTACGTAAAACGATTTCGTTTCTAACTTAAAGACTTCTTATAAACGTAATAAGTTGACAACTCGTAAGTTGAAACTCGTTTGAAACATAAAGTGCTTGGCTAACGTTTAATTCGAAATACATTTGAAATCGAAACTCATTGGAGACTTAAGTACTTAGTTAGCAGCAAGTGCAAACTAGATTTGTAATCAAAGCTCATTGTAATTTACGGTAATAAACTCATTCCAATGTTTAATCTAGGTTCGTTTGAAATTCCTTTTTAAACTTGAAGAGTGGTGCTCAAGTAAATCAAAATCTTTGATCGCTTCCAAGCTTATTACTATTCAAAACTTAAGGCATTTAGCTTATTTTAATTCAATCAAGGTTTCTTTATATATTTTCAACATAAATGCTTCTTTAAAACATAATGGATCTACTAGCCCTTAAGTCGAAACTCAATGGAGACTTAAGTAAGCAAATAGCAAACAAATCAGTTAAACTTCATAATTAGCATCTTAAGATGCTCTTTTTCAGGTCGTTTGAATTCTTTTAAACACAAGGCGAAGTCATACACAAATCCATGTCATAAAACATTTTCGAGCTCACTTTTAATTTGCTTTTGAACTTCCTAAACCTATCGACTATTCAGTTGAGTCACTAACTGAGTGGTTCAACGATTTAGGACCTTTTTACACTTTAGAAGTCCCACCAGGCTAATAGACAACTGGTAAAACTTCAAAGCATTTTCAAAAATGAATATCAAGCTTTCTAAACGACCCTTTTTTTAAAGACGTTTAAAATTTCAAGAATTGACCATATAGTGTCACGCAGCACATTGAGGGGGGAAAAAAGGATTCACACAAAGCACATTCATACACTTCATATCACAACTCGGCAGAATCTTCCCATTAAGCCACATATGGCCTCGCAATCCACACGATTACGGCAATTCACAACCCTAACTCCCTCCTCACACTGCACCGGCCACAAGAACCTCAAACCACTCAATAGTTCCACCTTGAGCCATCCAACTTCCAACTCGATTTAATATTGTCATAAATAAACCAATAATTCATAAAACCATCATGTATAAGCATAACATTCTCAACAATAGCCCAATATAGAAATTAACGCAGCTGTACTGAGTTAGCAATAACTTCTAAATAGAAACCAACATGCTTGTCTAATGCCTTAATTCGCCCAATTAGCATTTTTAAACTTCAAAACATGATTTAGGGTTAATAAACTGACAAAGCGACAATACTAAGGCAATAATCTGATTAATAATTTAATGAACTTCCAAACTGTCTAGCTATAAATAATCCAACAGCAGTTTCAATATACAATTAACCCACAATTAACATCATGTTCGTAATTTCCTCAATTTCAATTCTAGGTTTACCCAAACTAATTTCTAACAACAATTAACATGCGCTAACTAATTTTGTTAAAATCATTGAAATTAGTAGCAATTTAGGAGGAAAGGAACCCTCACATTGAACCTAAGCTAGAGGTTCCATTCACGGCTGTGGGCTCAACTTTAGGGGCTGGAACAACTCCAATCCTTCACCTCTTGCTTACCCACACTCGAACTGGACCCAAATCGTGGCCAAATTCTCGAAATTCGAACCCTAAAACAGACCCAAACCCACTTACTGATTTGAGGTTCAATTGGGATTTGAAAGCAGCGGTTTCTGCCCTAATTTATAGAAAATTGAAGCAACTAAGAGGTGAAGTTCATGGCCATACCTAGGGCATGCGTTCGAGCTTCAATTTAGCACCAGGAAAAGTGGCTGGCTTGTTCGAATTTCAGGCTAATTCGCATCAAATGGGTGGCGAACTCGTAGGATGTCGAATGGGATGAATTTGCGGTTGCGTAGGGCGAAAATCTGTTGGGCTTGAGGAAATGACGTTAATGGAGGAAGAGATGAGGAGGAAGAAGACGGGCAGCAGAGTGAGAGGAGAGAGAGTGTCGGGGGGGTTGCGGCAGGTGGAGAAAGAAGGGAGGGTCATGTGCAAATTACTAGTTTGCCCCTGCCTACTCTCTTTCGTTTATTTTTGGTCCAGGATGATTTATATTCGGTACCGCTAGTCTAATTCGAAACCCGAATTCTAAATCCAAATCAACAATATAATGTTTCGTCGATTACTCGCTCGCAAATACGGCCAGGTTCGATTTAATAAACATCAAACTACTCCTAAGATTGACAACCTAATTGTATTCGGGTTCTTAATCGATTTAATTCTCACTAATAACCGTTAATAACGTTTATTAACAATCATCAAAAGATTTTCAAAACTAATAATAATATTAGTAGCAATAATAATAACAGTGAAAATAACATCCTTTTTAATAAAATTAACGCACACATAGGCACTTTAGAAAATTATTTAAGCTCATATTGCTAATAAAATACGGTTTTCAGAACACAAAAAGGTATTACGAATAACTTAATGGAATATAAAGTACGCGGGTATTACAGTATCCCCCCTTAAAAGAATTTCGTTCTCAAAATTGCTTACTTAGAGGAATTAATGGGGTACTTCACCTGCATTTCTTTCACAATCCAAGTCACTTTACACTTAGCTATTCATTCTGCCTTCACAATAGCATCCCATCCTTGGATTTCTATTCGTGCCAAATCATCAGGGAGCGTTCTCCCTTGCATTATAACAACTCAATCTCTGCAAGTATGATCGGTATGGTAGATAGTTTCTAAGGAAGAGGTTATGAAATGTTGCATACGCATCTCATGAGGGTTACTAACAAGTTCATTTGCAAATCAAGAATGACAAAAGGGTGAGCAGTACTAGAATGACAGCATGAAGGCATAAGGTTGGTTATCAAAAGAATACCTGACCTTGTGTTGGCAGGTTCCCAAGTCTCTTTTCTTTCTACCTAAGCATCCGACTGCTTATTTGTGGCTTCTGGTTGCTTTTACTGCCCCCTGAGGGAGTACCAATGGTTAGGCAATCTCGTTATGCCACTAGCTTGATTCCCATTTCGGATCTCTGAGTGTGACCCGACTATTCCATGTAGCCTTTGGGCAATTTGGAACTTTGCGACCCATACCACCACATCCAAAACATGGGCTCGCAAGGAGTCTGCATGGGCCAGGGTGTTGTCGTTCACACTGGTCATATGTTTTCCTTGGTTTCCATTGGGCGGCTTGCTTTCCTTTGTTCTGTTTCATCCCATGTTTAAACCTCTTGAAATTTATGTTTCCTAGAGAATTGGATCCTCCGGGGCTAAATTTCTCCTTCACTTGATCCTTCTCTCTATTCTTAATCGCGGTTTCGCTTATGATGTGGGCTATTTTCACAGCCTTCTAGTACATTTCTTGGAAACTGTCATAAGTATATCCTGCTATCATCTATTTTACTTCCCCTCTTAACCCCTATTCGAAGTGGTCCATCCTTATTTCTTCAGTGGCCACCTGATTTGGAGCAAATTAGCTCAGCTCATTAGACTTCGCTGCACATTCCATCATGCTCATTTCTCCTTGTTTCAAGCATAAAAACTCTCGTTCCTTAACCCTTCTTACATCTCGAGGGTAATATTGAGCGTCCATTAAGGTTTTCAGTTGGTTCCATGTTAACACAGGTGCACCTACCCTAGGTTTTACTGTCCCTCACCAGAATTCAGCTTCTTTTTCAAATTGGTAAGCGGCCAGGTGCACCTTGAACCTCTCAGGGCACTCCAAGATCTCAAATAAGTTTTCCATGCTCCGAAGCCACTCGTCATATACCATAGGGTCAGCTCCACTATCAAACTTGGGAGGTGTAAGCTTATTAAATTGACATATCATCTCCATGGCTGTTGGTTCTAATATGAGGTCGCGTCGAGGAGGCATCTATCACGTAATTACACAAGGAATCACTTAGTTCTAATTTCAACTAGGGTAGACTTCCTTGGTTAATGAAATGATTCGCAAATGGCGAGAGTTGTTATGTATAGCCTCAAGTCTAGTTCAGTTCAACCTTCATATGGTCATACGCGCATATCACATCTTATTCAAAGGAAATACACGTGCATGCTTACACAAACTAGTAGGCACATAACACTTGGAAGCTATCCATTCATATTTATTTCATTTAGACAGTAGTGGTGGAACATAAGGTTACTAAATACTCCTCATCACCCTAATGTTTCATATTTCAAAAAAACAACTCAAAAGCTTACATCTGGTTTATTTTCACACAACATAACATTCACCACGGCATTTCATCCTACATGTCATTTGTGAACTCATCCGAGACGATTGAAAAAGGGCTTAAAGCCAATCCTTGATATAACCTAATATTAACAAGGAGGTCCTTTAGATCTCTTCCTAATATCCCAATCCTTAGTTTCACTTTTTCATACATATCTTCAATAAACATAACCAAAAGGTAAATAATTCTTTCTTCAATAATTCCAATGCACTTCTCAAAGCACCCGATCACAAGCCTTCTCAATATAAATGAACACCATATGTAAATCCTTTTCTTCTACCCTACTAGAATTTCATAAGTCATCTCATAAGATTCACCGTTTCTATAGTTGATCTTCTTGTAATGAAACCAAACCGTTTCATAAAAATTAGAGCCCCCCTCCTCAATCTTCTCCCCATCATCCATTGCATGCCAGAATATAACCACATCCCATGCGGCCAACCAGAGAGGCGGATAAACGCGGTCGATGATGAGGAAAACTTTCCTACGCTACCACTGAGATGGTAAGGAAAGAACCGACATATACATACATATTATAAATTATACACTTATTAATACAAGTAATACCAAGCAAGACATGATCACATAGGCAAATAAGTCACGTATCTTCACATAGGATACGCCTATTATGCTATCTAAATGCATAATGCAAACATATGGCTCTGATACCACCTAATGTGACACCCCTAACTGAGGAGGGGTTACACCGCCAGGACTTCCTAGAGGGAAGTTCTTAAGGCTCTTGAAGATCAAGCGTTTGGATTAGCATTAAGATAGTCTTTCTGGAATAAAACTGCAAGAGTTCCCCCTATTTTAGCAACATTCTAGGGTCTTAGCTCAGCTAAGAGTACCTATAATTGGTAAATAGGTATAACATATGCTAAAATAACCCAAGTTCACTACCTCGGGCCACTCGCCCGGGTCACTAATGATCAAACAACTAAAACAAGTGTTAAAACGCTACATATACAGGTACAGAGCTGGCTACATGCTTTTACATACAATAATAAACTTAAGACTTTACAACGTGGTAGGCATCAGACACTTTGCAAAGCTGGTAGAGACTTCTGAGGGGTTGGCATCAAAACAACTTCAAAGGATTTCTTATACCTGCTCAAATTGAACTTGGAAAAAAGGGGAATAGTAAAGGGATGAGCAACCACACGCTCAGTGAGAATTCCCTTACTCCTTAAAACCCAAAACAGTTGCAGGCAATAATATTAATAATAGCCACATATCACGCAGTCATACTTTACTATCATATTAGGTAATCGAAATCCCCAAGGAAAGATCACCACCCTTAAAACTCCATTCTAACCCCTCAACTCATTTCTAGGCCGTAAATGGCGAAGCTTCCTTACTAATAAATAGCTAGGCACATAATCAAACAAGCAACAAGGATTGAGTTTGAAGCTTTCAAACATACTCTTGAAAATGCAGTGACTCTTCATATATTCTAAGATTGGTTTATAATTCACGCCAACTTCTTTAAGGCTTATAATTCTTTCTGAAAGTACTCAAAACATCTAAACTAGTAAGAAAGACTTGGTAAGAAATATTCTTTCATCGAATATGCACATTGAAAAGCTTGAATGTACGATGCATTACTAGGATGTAACCATGCTTCATTTGAAATTTTATTTAAACTATATTCAGAACACATTCGTAAAATATGCGCATGTTACGTACATTTGAAAGCTTTCTTCTTTTCTTAAAATGCTTTACTTCGCCTCTTGAGGCTTGTGTTCCTTTCAAAAAACTTTTTTTCTTTTCTAAACTGCTTAGAATGGCAAAAAGTCAAATGTCTTTTTTATCAGGAACTTACTTATAACATAAAAACATCTTATTGTGCTGGCTAGGGGAGGTCAACACCGCCCTTAAGTGAGATCGTCACTCTTAATCTAAGTTATCCCCGGGATATACGTACTTAACTTTTGGCCAAAATGCATCTTAGCAGAGCAACTCTAACCTCGATACTGTCCTCTGTGGGGCAACAGCTCATACCAGAATAATCATATCCTGAGTCCAGTCCCCCTCAAGGTTTTCTTACGTGTCACACATCAGGGAGCAGCTCACACCAACATAATCATATCCTGAGTCCAGCTCCCGGGAACAGCTCACGCCATCTTTACGTCCAGTTCCCACCCTCAAGGTCTGGCCACTTGCCTATCACTTTCTTAGCCTTTAAAATCACATTACATTTCTCTTCTTCGGATGCTTTCTTTGCTAAAATCTTACTTTTAAACAAATGACCATAACCTTTCAAAATGTTTATAGTTCATTCGTTTTTAACTTAAAAACTTCTTACAAGCGAAATAAGTTTGCTAACTCGTAAATCGACTTCGTAAATAACTTAAAAGCTTCTTATAAACGTAAAATGTTTACTAAATCATAAAACGACTTAGTTTCTAATTTCAATGCTTCGTATAAATGTAATAAGGTTGCTAAATTATAAAACGACTTCGTTTCTAACTTGAAGGCTTTGTATAAACGTAATAAGGTTGCTAAATCGTAAAACGACTTCGTTTTCAACTTAGCAGCTTCGTATAAACGTAATAAGGTAGCTAAATCGTAAAACGTCTTCGTTTTTAACAGAGAAGCTTCATATAAATGTAATAGGATTGCTAAATCATACAACGACTTTGTTTTCAACTTAGAAGCTTCGTATAAACGTAATAAGGTTGGCAAATCGCAAAACGACTTCGTTTTTAACTTAAAAGCTTTGTATAAACGTATTAAGTTTGTTAAATTGTAAAACGACCTTGTTTTCAACCTAAAAGCTTCGTATAAACGTATTAAGTTTGCTAAATCGTAAAATGACCTCATTTTTAACTTAAAAGCTTCGTATAAACGTATTAGGTTTGCTAAATCGTAAAACCACTTCGTTTTCAGCTTAAAAGCTTCGTATAAACATATAGGTTTGCTAAATCGTAAAACGACTTCGTTTTTAACTTAAAAGCTTCGTATAAACATATTAAGTTTGCTAAATTGTAAAACGACTTCGTTTTTAACTTAAAAGCTTCTTATAGACGTAAAATGTTTGCCAGTTCATAAAATGATTTTGTTTCTAACGTAAAAACTTCTTATAAACGTAATGAGTTGATAACTCGTGAATCGAAACCTGTTTGAAACATAAAGTGCTTAGCTAACGTTTAATTCAAAGTACATTTGAAATCGAAACTCAGTTGAGACTTAAGTACTTAGTTAACAATAAGTGCAAACTGGATTTGTAATCAAAGCTCATAGTAATTTAAGGTAATAAACTTATTCCAATGTCTAATCTAGGTTCGTTTGAAATTCCCTTCTAAACTCGAAGAGTGGTGCTTAAGTAAATCAAAACCTTTGATTACTTCTAAGCTTATTACTATTCAAAACTTAAGCCATTTAGCTTAGTTTAATTCAATCAAGGTTTCTTTATATATTTACAACATAAATGCTTCTTTAAAACATAATTGATCTACTAGCCCTTAAATCGAAACTCAATGGAGACTTAATTAAGCAAATAGCATACAAATCAGCTAAACTTCATAATTAGCAACTTAAGATGCTCTTTTTCAGGTTGTTTGAATTCTTTTAAACACAAGGCGAAGTCATACACAAACCCGTGTCTTAAAACATTTTTGAGCTCACTTTTAATTTGCTTGTGAACTTTCTAAACCTATCGACTATTTAATCGAGTCACTAACTAAGTAGTTCGATGATTTAGGACCTTTTTACACTTTGGACGTCCTACCAAGCTAATAGACAGCTGGCAAAACTTAAAGCATTTTCAAAAATGAAAATCAAGCTTTCCAAACGACCCCCCTTTTTTTAAAGATGTCTAGAATTTCAAGAATAGGCCACATAGTGTCACCTAGCACATTGAGGGGGAATAAAAAAAAAAAGGATTCACATAGCATATCCGCACACTTCCTATCATAACTCGGCAGAATCTATCCATTAAGCCACACATGGCCTTGCAATCCACACAATTGCGGCAATTCACAACCCTAACTCCCTCCTTACATTGCACCGACCACAAGAACCTCAAACCACTCAATAGTTCCACCTCGAGCCATTCAACTTCCAACTCGGTTTAATATTGTCATAAATAAACTAATAATTCATAAAACCATCATATATAAGCATAACATTCTCAACAATAACCCAATATAGAAATCAACGCAGCTGTACTGATTTAGCGATAACTTCTAAACAGAAACCAACATGCTTGTCTAATGCCTTAATTCATCCAATTAGCATTATTAAACTTCAAAACATGATTAAGGGCTAATAAACTGACAAAGCGACAATACTAAGGCGATAATCTGATTAATAATTCAATGAACTTCCAAACTGTCTAGTTATAAATAATCCAACAGCAGTTTCAACATGCAATTAACCCACAATTAACATCATATTCGTAATTTCCTTAATTTCAATTCTAGGTTTACCCAAGCTGATTTCTAACCTCAATTAACATGCGCTAACTAATTTAATTAAAATCGTTGAAATTAGCAGTAATTTAGGTGGAAAGGAACCCTCACCTTGAACCCAAGCTAGAGGTTCGATTCACGGCTGTGGGCTCGACTTTAGGGGCTCGAACAACTCCAATCCTTTACCTCTTGCTTACCCACGCTCGAATAGGACCCAAATCGCGCCCAAATTCCCGAAATTCGAACCCTAAAACAGATCCAAACCCACTTACTGATTTGAAGTTGAATTGGAGTTTGAAAGCAGCGATTTCTACCTAATTTATAGAAAATTGAAGCAACTAAGAGGTGAAGTTCATGGCCATACCTGGGGCATGCGTTCGAGCTTCAGTTCAGCGCCAAGAAAAGTGGCTGGCTTGTTCGAATTTTAGGCCAATTCGCATCAAATGGGTTGCCAACTCGTAGGGGAGGTCAAACGGGATGAATTTGCGGTTGTGTGGGGCGAAAATCTACTGGGCTTGAGCTTGGAAGTTGTTGTGTTATTATATTTAGTTTTGATGATAACAAATCCAAGTGTCAAAATCTATCCAAGTAATGTTGCTTCGAACACGATCTCCAAACAGGCCTAACTGGTGTTTGTGATCTTTATTGTATTAACTGGTTTGCTACATGTGAGAATGTCTTCTAGACAGGTTTTACTTGGTGATTCTATATTAAGTCAAGAACACCAACTCGACAGTTGATTGTAAAGCGTGTTCCTGAACTCTAGCAATGCAAAGAACAACCCCAGCAAACAAGGTGGCCTTGGTGTTCACAGCAGCTCTACAAATCTCGGACAAGATGACTGGTTCAAAACAAGAAGTCTTGGGTATATAGGTTTTATTTAATTAGACTCTTGTTAATATGCCAATATTGAAAACATCATTTTTAAACACTTCTTGAATCGGTACTTGCGCTAAGTGCTTCAGAATACCAGTTGCGAACAACCCTGCGAACAGGGTGCCTAGGGTGTTTCTGAACTGCAGTGGCCATACCCGATTATTTTTGAAAAATTCATTTTGGTTGGCCAAGATCTCTAGAATACTTTCCTTGAATTTCAAAACTGCTATTTCTCTGGAAAGGATATTTCCTGAAAATATTTTGGGAGAATTTCGAAAATAAGTTTTGGAGATTTGCCAAAACTTAAAGAAAAAAAATTTTCCTTTGACCATATTTTTGGATATGGTAAAGTTTCAAAAGCTGAAAATTTTTGGTTGCTTTTTGAATCCACCTCTCGGCTATGGAAAGATAAGGGTTATCTTTTAAGATAACAAAATCCCTTATATTTTGGGATAAATTAATCATTAGCCGTTGGATAATTTTGCAAAACAATTTCCATACTTAGCTGATTCTGTGGTTTATGACCGTTGGTTTTTTTGTTTAAAAGCCTCAGCTTTTTCTCTCCCAGCACATACACACAGACAGATATATACAGATATTCAAAACACTCGAAAAACAGAGAGATAGAAAACTCGGTTTGAATTTGCATAAACACAGCCTTTTGAAAAATCCAGGAAAATCAGAAAACTCGGTTTACACTCAAAGATTCTTGAGCTTCATTCTGAAAAGCAAACCGTGACAAGCTGTGTTTGATTTTGAGTTTTCATACCATTGGCATAATAGGATCTTCATTGTACCTTACATCTGCTTAGTGAGAAGCACCCCCTGTAAGGTGTTTGTAACCCTGATCTTGATCAGAAAAGTGAGTGAGTGTGTCCTAGTCGTGTGGACTTGGACGTGTCTAATCTTGCGAAGGTTGGACGTGGTGTAACCTGTCTTTGGGAAGAAGGTTACGTGGTTGCAAGTTGTAACAAGGTGTGTTGCATTTGTAACGTGTGAAGCCCGTTAGTGAAAGTGGTTAAATCCTACACGAGGTAGGTCGTGGTTTTTCACACCTCAGTTGGGCTAGAGGTGTTTTCCACGTAAAAATTGTGTGTGCTTTATTTTCTGCATCTATCTTAGTGATTTTCGCCTCTGCAATATTTGAGAACACCCCGTGCAAACAAGCTATCAGGGTGTTTGTCGCTTGAGAACAACCTCTGTGAGGGTGTTTGTTATCTACAACGCGAAAATCAGATACCACAATTCACCCCCCTCTTGTGGTTGGATACTCACGAACTCAACAAGTGGTATCAGAGCGGGTTCTCTTACAAAAGGTTAACACCTTGAGAGATTCTGAAGATGAGTACCCCAC
Source organism: Carnegiea gigantea (assembly GCA_029747015.1). NCBI lineage: Eukaryota > Viridiplantae > Streptophyta > Magnoliopsida > Caryophyllales > Cactaceae > Carnegiea > Carnegiea gigantea. The sequence goes on from JAKOGI010004251.1 coordinate 16,607, forward strand.
AAGGAATTCTTGAAGGCAATCCATTACTCGTCCACCCTATTTCAACGGCCAACATTATAGTTGGTGGAAGAATAGGATGGAGAACTATATTCAGGCAGAAGATTATGAATTGTGGATGCTCATCAAGAACGGGCCTCTTGTTCCCACCAAGGTGCTTGAAGATGGTAAGAAGGTTCCCAAGGAATCCATAGAGTTTGATGCCGAGGACTACAAGAAAATGGAGAAAAATGCCAAGGCCAAAAGCTTCTATATTTTGGCCTAGGACCCGATGAATACACTCGCATCTCTGAGTGTGAATCAGCCCAAGCTATCTGGAATGCTCTGCAAGTTGCTCATGAAGGTACGAGTCAAGTTAAACAATCTAGAATTGAGCTACTTATGCGACAATATGAGTTGTTTGATATGGGTGATCATGAAACTGTGATGGACATGTATACACGGTTCACCCACATCACGAACGAGTTAAAATCCCTGGGAAGATCTTTCACCACTGAAGAGTTGGTGAGGAAAATCCTCAGAATTTTACCTCGCACGTGGGAGGCCAAAGTAACAGCCATCCAAGAGGCTAAAGACATGAACAAGATCACCCTCGACGAGTTGATTGGTAATCTCCAGACCTATGAACTCCGAAAGAACTCACAGCAAAGAGAGGAGCAAAAGAAGGATCGTGGGCTTGTCTTGAAAGCACATGAGGACACTGACTCTGACCTTGAAGATGAAGAAATGGCTCTAATGTCCAGAAAATTCAAGAAATTCTTCAAAAAGGTCAAGGAAAACAATAAAAGAAAAGACTTCAGCAAGTCCAGAAACACCTCCAAAGAATAGCTCACAGGGTGTTTCAAGTGCGGCAAACCAGATCACTTAGTCAAGAATTGCCCTCTGCTTCGAGAAGATCAGACGCCCGAACACCCTCGAAAACAGGGTCGAAAACACCCTGTAAACAATTTGGGCAAGCAATTCTCGAAAGCTATGCTGGCTGCTTGGGGAGATTCCTCTGAGGATGAAGGAGAATCTGAAGCTGAAGAAGGAGTCGTAGCACTTATGGCACAAAGTGATTCAGATTCAGATGATGAATCAACAATCAGCTTCTCAGATGTCAAGAACAAGGTACATGGTCTTAACAAAGCCACTTTAGAAGAACTTCTATATGATTTGATAGACACATGTGCTGATCTAAAAAGAGAAGTTCGTGACCTAGAGCTTGAAAATGAAATTCTTAAAAATGAAAAACTCGGTTTACATGAAAATGTTAATATACTCAAAGAAAACCTCTTTATAAAAGAAGGAGATTACTCTCGAATAGAGGAAAAACTCCTTGAGGTGGAAGGAATGGTTGAGTCCCTGCTCAAGGAGAACAAGGGTTTGCATGCTAATAAAGAAAAACTGGAAACCGAGCTTAGCACAAACAAACGATGGAACAAATCTTCACAGGACCTTGCTTGGTTAAACACTCACCACAGTCGAAACAAAAAGGGACTTGGGTATAAGCCTAAACGAACAGTTTACCCAATTCATAGAAAGTATGTGGGATTACCTGAAAACATTGTTTGCTTTCATTGTGGTAAAACTGGTCACTATCGATATTCTTGTCCTTTAAGAAAACATGCCAATGAAAAGAATGAAAGGTATGTGAAACAAATCTGGATTAGAAAAGATGAGCTTTACATGTCTAAAGGAATGGGACCCAAGTGGATCTGGGTTCCCAAAACTAACCCGTGATTTGTTTTGCAGGCTGAAGTGAGAGAGAACAATCCCATAAACAACCCAGCAAACAGGGTAAGAAACACCCTGTCAAACAGATCAGAAAACAACCTTGAAAACAGGCAGCTGTGGTATGTTGATAGTGGGTGTTCGCGGCACATGACTGGAGAAAGATCAAATTTTCTCTCACTTACAGCTTTGAATGGTGGGAGTGTAGCATTTGGAAACGGCAAGTCTGGGACAATTGTCGGTATAGGTAATATTGGTAAAACTCTCTCCCACTCAATTGATAATGTGCACTTGGTTGATGGTTTAAAGCACAATTTGCTAAGTGTGTCCCAACTGTGTGACAAGAACAACCTAGTGGTGTTTTCACGAACACGTTGCTTGGTTGTAAATGACGACACAGGAGATGTTGTGTTGAGGGGGAAGCGATGTCAAAATGTTTATAAAGTTTGTATTTCCACTCTTCCCCAAAATAATCTGACTTGTTTAAATGCATTAAATGATGATATAATGCTATGGCACAAGAGACTAGGTCATGCAAGCCTATCTTTGTTAAACAAACTTGTTTCCAAAGATTTGGTTGTTGGACTACCTTCCATCAAGTTTAATGATGACAAGGTATGTGAAGCTTGTGCAAAAGGCAAACAAGTCAGATCTTCTTTTAAATCGAAAAAATGTGTAAGCACTACTCGACCTCTAGAATTATTACACATTGATTTGTGTGGTCCCATGAGGGTAACCAGTAGAGGTGGGAAAAAGTATGTGCTTGTTGTAGTGGATGATTACTCTCGATTTACTTGGACCTTGTTTTTGGCATCCAAAGATGAAACCTTTGAGAATTTTATTGCCTTTCTCAAAAAGGTTGAAAAGAGAGTAGGACACTCTTTAATTAGCTTGAGATTTGATCATGGAACTGAGTTTAAAAATACAAGTTTTATCAACTATTGTAATGAACATGTTGTTGATCATAACTTCTCAGCTCCAAGAACACCCCAACAAAATGGGGTGGTTGAGCGCAAAAATCGCACCCTGGAAGACATGACCAGAACAATGCTTATTGCTAGTGGTCTTCCTAGGTATTTCTGGGCAGAAGCATTGAACACCTCATGTTACATTATAAATAGATGCATGATCAGACCCATGTTGAATAAAACTCCTTATGAACTTTTCAAAGGCAGAAAACCCAATATTACGCACCTAAGGACATTTGGTTGTAGGTGTTTTGTGCATAATAATGGGAAGGATGCCTTAGGAAAGTTTGACCCTAGGAGTGATGAGGCAATATTCCTTGGCTATTCTTCTCACAGCAAGGCATACAAAGTCTTTAACAAAAGAACCTTGTGTGTTGAGGAAAGTGTGCATGTGCTTTTTAATGAATCTAACGTGTTGAGTGAGAATGATGCACAGGAAGATGAACTTGAATTAGGTCTTGTTCGAAAAGAAGTGTTGCTCCAAGATAAACGAGGTAAGAACACCATGGAGAAAACAACTCCTGAAGGTGTTCCTCAGAACAGCAGGCAAGGTGAACACCAAATAGGGGAAAACACCGCTGAACCCTGTTCGGAACCATGTTCTTCAGGAATAAGGTTACAAACAGGTGCAGAAACAGGATCAGGAGGTATTCTTGAGCCTGATCCTACACACATTTCAGTTAAAACAGAGCATGTGTCTGTGGCTCCTCTTACTCCACGACCATGGAAGCACCATAGTTCGCACCCTCTTGATCAAATCTTGTCAGATATTAATATTGGAGTGCAAACTAGATCTAAACTAAAGAATTTTTGTGCTTTCTATGCTTTTCTTTCTAACATTGAGCCAAAAAGTGTGAATGAAGCTCTTGCAGATTCAGATTGGATCACGGCTATGCAAGAAGAGCTTCATCAATTTGAAAGAAACAAGGTATGGCACCTTGTACCTAAACCTGCGGAGAGAACAATCATTGGAACCAAGTAGGTGTTCCGAAACAAACTGGATGAGTCAGGAACAGTCACCAGGAACAAGGCACGGCTGGTTGTACAAGGATACAATCAAGAAGAAGGGATCGATTACGAAGAAACCTTTGCACCAGTTGCTAGAATTGAGGCTATTCGAATTTTAATAGCCTTTGCAGCTCATATGGAAATCAAGCTATATCAAATGGATGTTAAAAGTGCATTCCTAAACGGATACCTTAAAGAAGAGGTGTATGTCAAACAACCCCCTGGTTTTGAAAATGGTGATTTTCCAAATCATGTTTTTAAACTTGACAAGGCACTTTATGGTTTAAAACAAGCTCCAAGAGCTTGGTATGAACGGTTGTCAAGTTTTTTACTTGAAAATGATTTTAGAAGAGACAAGGTAGACAATACCTTGTTTCTAAAATCTAACGGGGAACATTTTTTGATTGTCCAAATATATGTTGATGACATCGTATTTGGTGCAACTCATCATGATTTATGCAATGAATTTTCAAATATGATGAGGAGTGAGTTTGAGATGAGCATGATGGGTGAGCTTAATTTTTTCTTAGGCTTACAAATCAAGCAAACTCCAAGCGGCACCATGATCCATCAGCAAAAGTATATCAAGGAATTACTTAAGCATTTTGGGATGGAGTCGGCCAAACCCATAGACACTCCTATATCTCCTTCAACCAAGTTGGTTATGGATGATGGGAGTCCCTCAGTTGAGGAGAAACTCTATCGGGGTATGATTGGGTTACTCTTATACCTAACCGCTAGTAGACCTGATATTGTTTTTAGTGTTGGTTTATGTGCCCGTTTTCAGTCTAATCCTAAGGAAACTCATCTTAAGGCTGTTAAACGGATACTAAGGTATTTGAAACATACACCCAATTTAGCTCTATGGTATCCTAAAGGTTGCAATTTTGATCTTGTTGGATATGCTGATGCTGACTATGCTGGATTCCTAGTTGATAGAAAGAGTACCTCAGGTATGGCTCACTTTCTTGGACCTTGTTTGGTATCTTGGGCTACCAAGAAGCAACATTCAGTTGCCATGTCCACGGCAGAAGCTGAATATGTTGCAGCAGCTTCATGTTGTGCTCAACTGTTGTGGATAAGGCAACAGCTTAAGGACTTTTGTGTTGACATTGGATGCATTCCTATTTTTTGTGATAACACAAGTGCAATTAATATTGCCAAAAATCCATGTCAACATAAAAGAACAAAGCATATTGACATTCGACATCATTTCTTGAGAGACAATGTTGAAAAGGGTTTAATCTCTATGAATTTTTGCTCAACGGAAAAATCAAATTGCTGATATATTCACTAAGGCACTAGCTAGAGACCAATTTGAGAGAAACAGACTGGAATTGGGGTTGGTGAAAACACTCTGAGAACACCTGTTCTCAGAGTTAGATCAAGCTGGCAAAACACCCTATAATAGCTGTTCTATCCACTTGTTTGCAATTATTGCTATCAAAACAGTGGTCTATGCTTAACAAATATGTGTAGTCTTGTGCGCTATTATGATTATTTATGAAGAATGCTGCCTTGGGAGATGGAGAAAGAGTATTCATGACAGACCTTGGAATGAGAGAAGCATGTTCAAGAACAGATGGCTCGAACAGGTATGCCTTGATTGTCATTAATGTATGCTGCCTGCTTAAATTCTAGGTGTTTCCTAGGTGGCCCTTCATAACGGGTAGGGAGTTTAAAAACCCCCTTTGCGTGTGTCTGTTTTCCCCGTCTTGCTCTCTCTCTCTCTCTCTCTCCCCCCTCTGTTCTTGCTTTCAAACCCTAGCAAAACCCTCTAAACCCTAATCTCTCTCCTCTAGCAAACAATGGCTTCCAACAACACCTCTCACTCGAAAGCCCTCATTCTTGCTTCCTCAATCCCTGCTCCTTCTCGCCCAATTCTTTACAAGCCTTTCCAATTTCTGAATCGCTTGTCTCTAAAATCAGTGGGAATGGGGATGGATGATATTCCCTTTGAATGTGGAAGGGAATTGGTGTTCCTCGTAGGGGCAATTGCTTGTCCCATTTCAGTTGAGTCAGAGGGAACAAAGTCGGGGTCTCAAGAACAATTCTTGGAAACCCCTGAAGGGTTTAATTTTGAGCCCTGTTCTTCTGGGTTGTTCTCTGACACCGCGACAGAAACAGGGGCTGCCTCTGTCGAAGGTGTGTTTGTGGAGGATCTGCATGTCGACTTCCAAGGGAAGTCGAATGAGTCGTCAGAGGAGAGTCTAGAGAAGAATTCTCTCCCTGAGGCTGAAATCTCCCCTCCAGTCTTTCAAACTGGAGAGAAAAGGAAGAGGGTAAAAATCGTGGCTAGGCGTAGCAGAACGCCAAGAACAAGGCCACAACCAAGGTCTCAACCCTCTCAAACTCCTCAATCCTCTAAGCCCTCTCGAAAATCTGCAAGGCTAGCGTTTCAATCCTCTCATCGTCCCTCCAAACCCTCTGCTCCTATCATCGAGGAGATTTCTTCTTCTTCTGAAGGGTTCTCGAGTTCTGACTCCGAGAACACCACCTTCAAACGGGGACACCGGTGTTTTCCGAGTCCTCTGAAGAACAATCTCCTCCAAAACCAACCAATAAACCTGCTGTGAAGCCCTCTCCTGCCAAAACACCCCTCAAGCGTAAGCCCAGAACAGCCCCCCTACCAGAAACTACCACCTCTGTTCCTGTCCTTAAACGCCCAAAGCAGTTCACTCCCTCTCCTATGTCTGACAAACATGCGCAGTTGCTGAAGCGCAATGTCGTCAGGGGGAAGGTAGTGAATGTCAGCTTTTTCGAGGAACAGGGTCTGGAGGTGTTCTTGAACAAGCTTCGAGCCCAAGGCTGGCTTGAGTTGTTTGCAAACACCTAGCAAGGGTGTTCTATGCCCGAGTTGGCTGAATTCTATGCCAACTGCTCTGTCACAAATGGGGTGGTGACAAGTGCTATCAATGCGTGTCATTTTTCCTTTGATGAAGCCACCCTGAGTGATATTCTGGGCATCCCCTCTCGTGGATTTGCTGTGTATGTGAGGGAAGACAAAACGGCCCTGGAAACAGCCAGGCTCTTGGAGGTGTCCAAACGCCTTAGTCAAAAACAGGGCCTGAGAACACCCCTCTCGGTTAAGAAGGGTGAAATGACCTCCCTACACCAACTACTGTTTATGTTCACCATCAAGAACATAATACCGCGAGGTCAAGGGCGAAACTCAGCAGATGCCTTTGATCAATGTCTGGTGGACCTACTGGATCGGGAGGAACCAGTAAACCTCCCTGCAATCATGATTCGCCACATAGAGCGAATTGCGAACACCACCCGGGCACATGATCTTGGCTATGGGTTTTTGTTGACAAGGGTGCTTGAGTACTTTGGGATCGTGTTCACACGAAGAGTGCCGGCCCAAATCATTGATGAAATTGGCGTCGACACCTTACTACGGTGTGGCTATGGGGTTGGCGAAGGGTCAGTCTCCAAACAGGGTCGTCGACCACCTCGACCACCTGTTTCTGGACAACCTTCCGTCAAGGTTGAGGCTGTTCTTGAGGACAATGCTCGCCTCAAAGATGAGCTCTTAGCTGTCAAGGCTGCTCTTGCTGAGGAACGAGCTCTCTCGGCCAAACGCCATGAAGATTTGCTTGCACTTCTCTCCACTCTTGCCCCTAGCATCCCTCCTCTGCAAACGCAACCACCCCCTGCTCCCTGATTGTCTAGGCTGTTCTCTAGTCTCCTCCTTCCTTACTTTCGTTTTTGGCATTTGTAAGGTTTTTAATGCAATATCCCTTTATTACTGCCTCTTGCATCTTCTGCTATTTACTTCTTTTCTTGCATTCATAATGTTGTTTATGCTTTTTAATGATGCCAAAAGGGGGAAGTAGTCCTATTGACGAGTGGACCTTAGCATTGACTTATCCCTATCAGCATTCATTCATTTTTTGTCAATATGGTCACTTGGTTTGTCATCATCAAAAAGGGGGAATTTGTTGTGTTATTATATTTAGTTTTGATGATAACAAATCCCAGTGTCAAAATCTGTCCAAGTAATGTTGCTCCGAACACGATCTCCAAACAGGCCTAACTGGTGTTTGTGATCTTTATTGTATTCACTGGTTTGCTACATGTGAGAATGCCTTCTAGACAGGTTTTACTTGGTGATTCTATATTAAGTCAAGAACACCAGCTCGACAGTTGATTGTAAAGCGTGTTCCTGAACTCTAACAATGCAAAGAACAACCCCAGCAAACAAGGTGGCCTTGGTGTTCACAGCAGCTCTACAAATCTCGGACAAGATGACTGGTTCAAAACAAGAAGTCTTGGGTATATAGGTTTTATTTAATTAGACTCTTGTTAATATGCCAATATTGAAAACATCATTTTTAAACACTTCTTGAATCGGTACTTGCGCTAAGTGCTTCAGAACACCAGTTGCGAACAACCCTGCGAACAGGGTGCCTAGGGTGTTTCTGAACTGCAGTGGCCATACCCGATTATTTTTGAAAAATTCATTTTGGTTGGCCAAGATCTCTAGAATACTTTCCTTGAATTTCAAAACTGCTATTTCTCTGGAAAGGATATTTCCTGAAAATATTTTGGGAGAATTTCGAAAATAAGTTTTGGAGATTTGCCAAAACTTAAAGAAAAAAATTTCCTTTGACCATATTTTTGGATATGGTAAAGTTTCAAAAGCTGAAAATTTTTGGTTGCTTTTTGAATCCACCTCTCGGCTATGGAAAGATAAGGGTTATCTTTTAAGATAACAAAATCCCTTATATTTTGGGATAAATTAATCATTAGCCGTTGGATAATTTTGCAAAACAATTTCCATACTTAGCTGATTCTGTGGTTTATGACCGTTGGTTTTTTTGTTTAAAAGCCTCAGCTTTTTCTCTCCCAGCACATACACACAGACAGAGATATACAGATATTCAAAACACTCGAAAAACAGAGAGACAGAAAACTCGGTTTGAATTTGCATAAACATAGCCTTTTGAAAAATCCAGGAAAATCAGAAAACTCGGTTTACACTCAAAGATTCTTGAGCTTCATTCTGATTTTGAGTTTTCATACCATTGGCATAATAGGATCTTCATTGTACCTTACATCTGCTTAGTGAGAAGCACCCCCTGTAAGGTGTTTGTAACCCTGATCTTGAATCAGAAAAGTGAGTGAGTGTGTCCTAGTCGTGTGGACTTGGACGTGTCTAATCTTGCGAAGGTTGGACGTGGTGTAACCTGTCTTTGGGAAGAAGGTTACGTGGTTGCAAGTTGTAACAAGGTGTGTTACATTTGTAACGTGTGAAGCCCGTTAGTGAAAGTGGTTAAATCCTACACGAGGTAGGTCGTGGTTTTTCACACCTCAGTTGGGCTAGAGGTGTTTTCCACGTAAAAATTGTGTGTGCTTTATTTTCCGCATCTATCTTGGTGATTTTCGCCTCTGCAATATTTGAGAACACCCCGTGCAAACAAGCTATCAGGGTGTTTGTCACTTGAGAACAACCTCTGTGAGGGTGTTTGTTATCTACAACGCGAAAATCAGATACCACAATTCACCCCCCTCTTGTAGTTGGATACTCACGAACTCAATAGAAGTGACGCTAATGGAGGACGAGAGAAGGAGGAAGAAGACGGGCAGCAGAGTGAGAGGAGAGAGAGTGTCGGGGGGGTTGCGGCGTATGGAGAAAGAAGGGAGGGTCATGTGCAAATTACTAATTTGCCCCTCCCTACGCTCTTTCGTTTATTTTTGGTCCAAGTTGATTCATATTCGGTACCGCTAGTCTAATTCGAAACCCGAATTCTAAACCCAAATCGACAATATAATGTTTCGTCGATTACTCGCTCCCAAATACAGTCAGGTTTGATTTAATAAACATTGAACTGCTCCTAAGGTTAACAACCTAATTGTATTCGGGTTCCTAATCGATTTAATACTCGTTAATAACGTTTATTAAAAATCATCGAAGTATTTTCAAAACTAATAATAATATTAGCAGTAATAATAATAATAGTGAAAATAACATCCTTCTTAATATAATTAAAACTCACATAGGTACTTGAGAAAATAATTTTAGCTCATATCGCTAATAAAATATGGTTTTCAGAACACAAAAGGGCATTTCGAACAAGTTAACGGAATATAATGTACGCAGGTATTACACTTAAACGTTTTCAAATTCACTTTTAGTTCACTTTTAAACTTCCTAAACCTATCGACTTTTCAGTCGAGTCACTAACTGAGTAGTTCGACGATTTAGGACCTTTTTATACCTTAGATGTCCTAACAAATGAATAGACAACTGGCAAACTTCAAAGCATTTTCAATGTGTAAAACAAGCTTTCTAAATGATCTTTTCTTTTTAAAGACGTCTAAAGTTTCAAGAATTAATCACACAATGTCACATAGTATATCAGGGGAAAAGGGTTCACACATAGCACATTTATACACTTCTTATCACAACTCGGCAGAATGTAATCAATGAGCCACACATGGCTTCGCAATCCACACGATGGCGGTAATTCACAATCCAAGCTCCCTTCTCATACAACAACGACTACAAGAACCTCAAACCACTCAATAGTTCCGCCTCAAGCCATCCAACTACCAAGCTCGGTTCAATACTGGCACGCACAAACCAATAATACATACAGCGATCGTAAATTGGCATAACATTCATGCTTGATAACCAACATATCGTTTAAGTGTACCAACTGATGCAATCGAGACTTTAAAGTGACATTTTGCCATTTTAGTTCGCTAATCGATATCCATAAGCATAATATTTCATTGAAATAACTACGAATAGACTATTAACATGTCCAACCCGTTTTAGTCATAGCCCTTAGACATAATTCAGTTATTTTCATAAGCACTTCAACTGCTCAACTAGCGTCACTAAGCGTCAAACAGAGTTTAGGTGCGACCAACTCATGCTACGACATTCTGATAACAACATTATGCTTACTTTATAATCCTCGATTAACTGGTATATTTAGCCTTACATCGAATTATCATGCAATTAACCCAAATTCAGTACCATGTTCGTAATTTCTCAACTTTGACTCTAATTTCACCCAAACTGATTTCTAATCTCATAATTAACATGCACTAACTACTTTACTTAAAAATCATTGAAATTAATAGTAATTTAGGAGGAAAGGAACCCTCACCTTGAACCCAAGCTAGAGGTTCGATTCACGACTGTGGGCTCGACGTTAGGGTACTTCGAACGACTCTGAACTTCGACCTTGCCCTCTGGGCACGCGAGCAGCACCAACTCACGCCCAAACTTCACCAATTTGAGCCGTAAACAAGTCTTAATTTTGGTTATCAACTTGAGATCGAATTGGGCTTTTGAAAACAGCGATTTCTGCCCTAATTTATAGAAAATTGAAGCAACTAAGAGTGGAATTGCATGACCATACCTGGGCACGCATTCGAGCTTCAATTCGGCGCCCCCAACCCACCGAAAACGTGGTGGGTTCTTCCCGGTTCTACCCAATTTCAGTACCAAATGGTGGCTAGTTTATGGGGGAGGTTGAATGGGGGAATTTTGTAGCTAAAAGTGGCGAAAATCCTCTGCAATTTTGAGCTTTGGAGCCGCGTCTATGGTGAGGGGAGGAGGAAGAAGATGCTGAAGTAGAGAGAGAGACTGAGATGTCGTGAAATTGGGGGGGTGTCGAGGGTAGGGAGAGGAGAAATAAGGGGAGCACGCAAAATGTCCAAAATGCCCCTCCCTCTCTTTATTTGTTTTTTTGTCCCAGGCTAGTTCATATTCAATATAGCTAGTCTAACTCGTTACCCATATTCTAAACCCAAATTGATAATATAATATTTCATCGATTACTCGTTCCCAAATGCAGTTAGGTTCGATTTAATAAACATCGAACTACTACTAAGGTTGACAACTTAATCATCTTCGGATTCCTAATCGATTTAGTACTCGTTAATAACCGTTAATAATGCTTATTAAAAATCATTGAAAGATTTTCAAAACTAATAATAATATTAATAGTAATAATAATACTGACAATAACATCCTTTTTAATAAAATTAACGCTCACATAGGCATTTAGAAAATAATTTTAACCCATATCCCTAATAAAATACGGTTTCCATAGCGCAAAAAGGCATTACGAATAATTTAACAGAAAATAAGGTATGCGGGCCTTACAGAAATGTATAATAGCAACATATTAACTTACTGAGCAAACAGCACCCATCCAGCGATACATAAGGACATATATAAACATATATAGTTCATCAACTTAAATAAGGCCCTCAATGGCCCGAAATGAACAACAAGGCATGAAGCTAACTTGCATTCATAACTCACAATTAGGGAATAAGTATACCCCATTCTATGTCATTTTCAAAAGCAAATCTAGCCGCATAAAGGTGTTCGAGCCTATTTTAATTTAACCAATGTTATTAGGTCGTTTCAAGGTCATTTCAAGCATGAATTAACTAAATTAGCTTGCATCGATTTAAAGAATTCTTGGGTCGTTTCAAGGTCATTCTCAAACGTGAATTAACTAACTTAACATGCATCGATTCAAAGCATTCTTTGCCCATAGGGTGCCCAATTTGCAAATCATTTAATCCCTAAACTCTGCTTGCTCTATGAATACCCCAGCCACCCAGTCAGCAACCTAGGGTAAAACGCTCACATGTGACCTTCTAAATAGATTTTAGGCACATCAAAAATGAACTAACAGCAACTTCTAGCATAGCTTCACTTGTTTCATAATTCTCCAAATTAATCGATCAGTAGACTACGCTTCAACTGAATATGCAAGAACCCTAAAATCAGCATCATCATTATAATTAGCCAATTTCCATTTTAAATTCTCCAAATACTGATTACTAACGCAGATTCAGACATGCATCAACTAAAATCAGTGAAATTCGTTAGAAATTAATAATAGTTTAGGAGGCGAGAAACACCTACCTCGAATCCAAGCTATAGACCCATTCTAAGGGCTTGTAGGCTCGATTTGGATACTTCAAATCCTGAATTTCGACTCTCTTGCTTGTGTCACACCTGGCATATTGAAAACCCTAGCCATCAATCTTTGATTCGCGGGCTCTTGGTGGTCGCCAAACCGGAGTCCACCGGAGACACTTCGCCGGTGGTCGCCTTCCGACACCTTCGTCGTCGTCTTCTCCTCTCTCCCTCCTCTCGTTCCTCCTTCTCGCTCAATCTCTCTCTCTCTTTCTCTCTCTCTGCAGTGGTTGTGTCGGGGTGGTGGAGGAGACACAAGGCTGGCACGCACACTGGGGTGCCGCCGCCGTCGTCGCCACCCGATCTCTCTCCCTCTCCTTCTGTCTCTCTTTTCTGTGGTGTGGGTCGGGGAGGGTCGTGAGGAACCAGCAGAAACCCCCCTCCCCTTGCGTGCGTGAAGAAGAAGAAGAAGGGGGCTTTGGCTCACTTTTTGGTTATTATTCTCTTTCCCTCTTCTTTATTTTTTTGGGTTTCCAAAGCTTGTTCAAATTAACACCGCTAGTGTAATTCGCATCCCGTACTCTGAACCCAAATCGATAATACGACCCTTCATCGATTATTCGTTCCCAAATACATTAAGGTTTGATTTATTAATCAACGAAATGAATTCTAAAGTTGACGACCTAATCGTATTCGGGTTCCTACTCGATCTAGTAATCAATAAAAATCCTTATTAATGCTTACTAAAATAATCGAAAAGTCTCAAAACTAATAATAATATTATTAATAGATACAATAATATTCTTCTTAATAAAATTATCATTCACTCAGGCGCATCAACAAATGTTTAACTCATATCCTTTATAAAATACGATTTTATGAGGTCAAAAGGACAAGACAGTCAGCGTAACGTAAAAATAAGGAATGTGGGCGTTACATAGACAAATGTACATATATATGCATATGTATTTGTATGTATGTGTGCGTGTGTGCGTGTATGTATATATATTTATATATGTATGTATGTATGCATATATATATATATCTATACACACACACACACACACATACAAATAGACATTTACATCTTTACATATATACATACATATACATATAAATATGTGAGTGTGTGTCTATATATATATATAT
>JAKOGI010004252.1:7500-10000 GCA_029747015.1 Carnegiea gigantea
TGCCATGCCATGCATGGGCGATGGCTGCCGCTGACCCTGCTGCTGCCCCAGCTGCTTGCCCAGCACCTCCCCTATAAAGAGCTCTTATAACTCTACTGGCTCTGCCCCCAGTAGACATCAACTGTGACGAAAAATCATACTGGGGTTTTTTGAAGATTTAGAATGTTTCAGCAGCAACCAATGGTACCATTGGAAAGATCATGATGTGAAATTACTAAAAAATATTTTTTCGGATTTTTTCGGACACCCGAGCTATTTTTTATGATTTTTTAAAGTCGAAAACGAAAAAAAATCCTAAAAATCGGAGAAAAATCAGAAAAATGCGGAACAAAGCTTGTAAATCCTCTAAAAATCGTGGGGAAGGGGTGGACAAAATTTGGGGAAAAACGCACGACAAAAATACGGGGATTTTTTCTCGGGACGGCTTTCGTGCGTTCGCGGGGCTGCGGCCAGCGTTCAGGGCCCTGCGGCCAGCGTCCAGGGGCTGCGCCCAGCGTCCAGGGGCTGCGCCCAGCGTCCAGGACAAGCGGCCAGCGTTCACAGGGCTGCGGCCAGCGTTCACAGCCTGCGGCCAGCGTCCAGGACAAGCGGCCAGCGTTCACAGGGCTGCGTCCAGCGTTCACAGCCTGCGGCCAGCGTCCAGGACAAGCGGCCAGCGTTCACAGGGCTGCGGCCATCGTTCACAGCCTGCGGCCAGCGTTCCCAGCCTGCGGCCAGCGTCCAGGACAAGCGGCCAGCGTTCACAGGCTGCGGCCAGCGTCCAGGACAAGCGGCCAGCGTTCACAGGGCTGCGGCCAGCGTTCACAGCCTGCGACCAGCGTTCACAGCCTGCGGCCAGCGTCCAGGACAAGCGGCCAGCGTTCACAGGGCTGCGGCCAGCGTTCACAGGGCTGCGGCCAGCGTTCCCAGCCTGCGGCCAGCGTTCCCAGCCTGCGGCCAGCGTCCAGGACAAGCGGCCAGCGTTCACAGGGCTGCGGCCAGCGTTCACAGCCTGCGGCCAGCGTCCAGGACAAGCGGCCAGCGTTCACAGGGCTGCTGCCAGCGTTCACAGCCTGCGGCCAGCATCCAGCACCCCCCGGCAGCCCCCGGCACCCAGCGACAGCATGCCCGGACGCTGCCCGGCATGCATGGATGCTGCCGTGGGCGTCAGGCAGCGTGCGTGGACGCTCTCGGGGGCATGCCCCGGGGCCGACCCTCGGGACCCGGGGGCATGCCCCGGGGCCCCCCGGGGCCGGTCCTCGGGACCCGGGGGCATGCCTCGGCCATGCACCGGGGGCGTTGTGGGGGCCTTCCTCGGGACTCAGGGGCATGCCTTGGGCATGCACCGGGGCCGTTTCGGGGCGATGTGCGGGACGCGGGGCCATGCACCGGGGCCGTTCTGAGGGCGTTCCCCGGGACTCGGGGCCATGCCTTGGCCGCGCCCGGGGGCCGTTCCGGGGCGACGTGCGGGACTCGGGGCCATGCCTTGGGCATGCACCGGGGCGTTCCTCGGGACTCGGGGGCACGCCCCGGGGCGAGGTGCGGGACTCGGGGGCATCCCGTGGCCATGCACCGGGGCCGTTCCGGGGGCCTTCCTCGGGACCCGGGGGGCACGCCTTGGGCATGTACCGGGGCCGATCCTCGGGACGCGGGGGCACGCCTTGGGCATGCACCGGGGCCGTTTGGGGGCGTTCCTCGGGACCCGGGGGCACGGCCCGGGGCGATGTGCAGGACTCGGGGGCATGCCTTGGCCTTGCCACGGGGCGATGGGCGGGACTCGGGGGGCATGCCTTGGCCTTGCTTCGGGGGCGTTCTAGAGGCGATGCCCGGGGGCATGCCCCGGGGCCGATGTGCGGGACGCGGGGGCAGGCCTCGGCCGTGCACGGGGCCGCTCCCCGGGACTCGGGGGGCATGCCTTGGCATCGACGTTCGGGACTTGGGGCACCAATATGGGGGCACGCGGCACGCCACGGGCCTAGCTCTCGACCCTTCCTTCGCCCAGTCCGCCCAAGGTCCGCTCAAGTCCGTCAAGTCCGCCCCCGCGCCCCTGCGTCCCTGCGTCCTGCGCCCTGTCAAAGATTATAATGCGCGCGGGGGGGTCACGGGGCCGGGGGCGGGGTGTCACTCGCCGTCGTTCATCCTGCTCGGGTCGCGGACGGGGCGGGGCGCTAGCTCAATCACCTTCCCCCTAAAGAGCACAACGAGCTTTCGTGGCCGTGCCCGGAGTGGAAATCAACCGTGCCGATTTTTCATACTCCGCCCGGGCCATCCCCCTAGAGAGCTTCAGGAGGTTTGGTGGCCGTGCCCGGAGTGGACATCAACCGTGCCTATTTTTCATACTCAGCCCGGACCATCCCCCTAGAGAGCTTCAGCAGGTTTGGTGGCCGTGCCCGGAGGGGACATCAACCGTGCCGATTTTTCATACTCAGCTGGGACAGGTCACGGCCTGCGGCCAGCGTTCACAGGCCAGCGGCCAGCGTTCACAGGACGGCGGCCAGCGTTCACAGGCTGCGGCCAGCGT